>JAQGAG010001001.1:0-11647 GCA_034696835.1 Lepidocyrtus lignorum
ATTCCATATGAAGTTGGGTGGATATTGGAAACAAAAAGACTTATTCAAGAAAAGTAAAAATGCAGAATTGTGCACAAAAGTGATGTAATTAATTGTGAAAAATATCTTGGGGCTCCGACGCTAACACGTTCTGTAGTCCCCGCGTAATTATAATTGGGGTGACCCTTTGACACGGACGTTCTAATTAGATTTTAGTAATTAGAAATATAGGTAGATAGAGATATGTAGTTTGTAGGTAAGTAATATAATAGTAGTAGAGTAAAATAATTGGAATGTATTTATTTGTAGTTTGTAGAAGTCAGCAGCATGCCATTTATATTTAATTTTTTCTTTCGATTGTGACAGCATGTCACTTTAACTTTGCTAAAATTTGAGATGCACACCTATTTTTTCTTAAATACAAAACGCAATTTGGCTTGTGCGTTGTTGTTATAAAAAAATTCATCGTGAGTGTAATCCACACAGCAACAGTATATTGTAAGTGGCAGGGATTCAAATTCCATTAATAAACCTATTTTTAAATTATGATCCGCAAAAACTTGTAATTGTGTTCATATTAATTCATTGAAATTCAATTAAAGACTAATTCACATTTAAATTCACACGATTAGTCGGCTTTTTGCATTCTATTAGTCTACTAGTCCAAGTGCATGGGATGTACTATTAATCCTGGTTGGGGGGTAAAATGAGACAGGATAAATTTTGGAAAAATTAAGTCTACAAACAAGCTTACTTTAATTTTTAAATACTCTTCGTGTAAAGGTGGCCATGATGGAAGCTGGAATGGAATCCCACATTTCGATCCATAAAACGAAGACGTCCATAATAAAAAAAACTTTAAAATATAAATTACAAAATAAAAGTTCAAGTTTGGTTAGTTTTTAAACTTTTATTCCATTTTGCAAAACAACTTACACGACATAAGTGAACACAGCTAATTTGGATAAATGTACAACAGCTTGTTTCAATCTTAACAAAGTTTTTATTCAAAAGCATGAAAAACCGTCACATTTTTTTTAAAATGAATATTCCTTTCCAAAATCGGACAACGAAACAGTACAATGTGCATTTTTTTTATTGCATGATGGCAAAAACTAGTCAATAAATAAAAATCTAATCTAATCTAATCTAAATCTAAAAAGATGATTTAAATAAAAATTTATCACTACCTAACTACTTCTAACATTAAAAATCCTCAACAAACTTTCTCGTGAATTACGCAGCTTACCCCAAAACGTCCCACCTCCCAATCTCATAAATCACCCCGATGAATATATAAAATGGTGGCATGACAATGAGCCACATCACCGCCCAGTAATACACAAAACGGATTATCCTCCACAGAGTTTTCAACTGGTGAGCCACAAGGGCCATCGTCGTCCCAGCTTGATTTTGGACCACGCTTACGATACAACAAGTCCCTTCATCCTCCAAAGGGCACCAACCACCGGCGCCAGCAACCCCTTCACATTCCGGTTCCGTGGTCTTGGTCAGATTGTTCAAAAAGCGGGCATTTGGATCGGGGCAGTGATGTTGGGTTGTAGAAGGTCCGCACCGGACCAGTACTCCACATTGCCCCCGATCTGGATTTCAAAAAATGACCGTAGTTAATATTAAATTTAAAAATAATGTGGATTACCTAAATTAAAAAATATTTTTAGGTAATTGGCTTCACCCACCTTTTTTATGTTCCAGCGAGCAGCAGAGCCGGAATAGGAGTAAAGATGGTTTGTGAACGTCATAAAACATCTCATCCGTTCCTTCCGAACAGGGTGGAGCGGATCCCGGAATCCCCAAATCTCCGAAGTAGGCCATGCATAAAAATCCTTCCGTATGTTTGGTGGGGGTGGAGAGATCTTCCGAACTATTCATGAACCTCCGAATAGACTTGGGGTCATTTGAGGGAGGATTATTTAAGTAATCGGAACCCAAAAATCCTAGTGAGAAGGAGAATATGTAACCTATCCAAAGAAGTCCACACAGGCATAATCCAAAATATGCCTTTACAATGAAGCTGAAGTTATTATTGAAAGGGTTCATTTTTGCGGATTTCTTTGTCAAAAAAGCCGTTAAATTTTTAAATGGGGTTATGGCAGAAAGAAACTTTATATTACTCTTTTGTGCTTTATTCCTCGACGCCAAAAGTTTTTAACTAAAATCAATTTTAAAGAGGAAATTTACTCGAAATTTTCCTACAAAACTAGTTTGGCTGATAAGGCTGAGTTACTGATAATTCCTTCTGCTTCTCCGCCCGGGCTAGCAACGAATGACAGGTTGATAATGTACGGTTGATATATATCATTAGGAGTCCGGTGTATCAAGCCCAACCTGGTGTAAGAATTCCGTCTTCTCCAACTGACAACATGCTAATATGTACCTCCAATCTTGAAATCCCAGCCATAGGAAGTGGAGGTAACGTCAGGCCCTCTGAAAAGGATCAAAATGTATAATAATATTGGAGTCTAGGATACAGACTCGGCAACAACGAATGGTTACAAGTTCCAAATACCTGCTCATTCACAAGGATCCAGATCCAGCCTATGTCTAAAATTTCGTGTCTTTATTTTCAATCCGGGCAAATCTCCATTCCAATCATAAAAATTAAATGCGAGAAACAATTCTCTCAAATCTGACTATTTGAATGATGAAAGGTAATGGAAAATTATCACAACTCGTCAAATTATATTTACTTGGTGGTCATTTTGGACCCAGAAAGAAATAATTTTACTTTTTAAGTCATGTTAGCTTAGGTAATCCTTGCCTCGGTTTTCCCTTCTTCAACTAATCCATAATCCAAAATCCAAACACAGAAAAGTCCGTACATACGACAATTGTATGATTTTATGTTTATCTGAATCACATCAAAAGCAAGCCATGGATTACCGTGTGGGACAGCGACCTTGTAAAGAAGGGACATTGTATTTTACTCTTTTCATTCCATAATTATAAAGTTCCAAACATTCCATGTCAGAAAGGAAAGGAGCCGAAAAAAATAATTATTTGTGCCTTATTACCACTTCCTAAAAGGAACACGTGCAATTATTGATCCTACTTATAAACCAGTATGGCTCAGTCTCCATAAGTGCTTAATTAAATTTACACTTTAGCCAGTTGGAGTTGGAGAAGGCAGAATTATGATAGCTAGCTTTCATACAAAATTAAACTTCCACACAGATACGAGATAAAGACCGTGGTGCAGAAAGGAAGTCAGCCTTTACAATTAAATTTTATCGGAGTTTCCAAAGTTTTTTTTTATACCGGGCAACAACCAACTTCCTGCAAGCTGTAGCCAACGCCTTGATCATCTTTGTTTTGATGGTGGTGCCCATTTTAATTGGTGGATATGACAATTGATTACTAATCAGTAATATTTATTTAGTTGATTTGGCTAAAATTAATTAGGTGGACGTTGTAGGTTGCAATATTTGAGTTTCTGATGTTGCTCGACACATAAGTTTATATAACTTTTATTAATTATAGTGATCCTTTGACTCCGACATTTTTATTACCTTTTAATAATGAGCAATAGAAGTTTAGATGTTATGTAGTTTGTAGTTACGTTAGCGTAAAATAACTGGAATACATTTGTAGTTGTTCACTTGGTTATTAGCATGTCATTTATTTATATTTATTTTTCGTTTGACTTGTAAACAGCATGTCACTTTGAAATTGCTAAAATCTGAGGTGGAACACTATTTTGAATACAAAAAGCAATTTAGCTTGTGTGTTATAGTCATAAAAATCAATCATGAATATAAACTACACAGCGACAGTATACTGTAAGTGGCTTATTTAGCTGCAACTCAAATTTGAGGCAAATCTAATTTAAACCTATTTTTAAACTTATGATCCACAAAAACTTGTCAGTGTGTTCATAATAATCCATTCAATTAAATTAAAAGCTAATTCACTTCACAAAAACTTGCAAATAACAAGAGATGTACTAACAAGGTTGCGGGGTAAAATGAGAAAGGAGAGACTTTGGGGTATGAAGACTATTTCAAATAATTCCAAATATTTATATTTTAATCTCATAATATTCATTCTTCTCAACAGGGAATATATAAATAATTTTTCGCTCCCCAAACCCCCAAAATTTTGCACAAAACGAAGACGTTCATAATAAAACCGTCATTCATTTCAGTTAGGCAACCGTCGTGTTTCACATCCTAGCGTGAATTAAACTCATCCTATCCTAATTATAGTTATGGAGTTACAATTGATAGTTTCATGAATTATATCCGTATTTGAACACATAGGATACCCATAGAACATAATTTACATAATACTAAATTATTACAAAACACGGTATATATCCATTCTTGTTGGAGTATTTTAGCTTGTTGTGAGAACTGGGGCCAGCCTCGCATTCCATCTTCTCTGTTGCTTTATTACAGATTGAAACGAAAGGGGTTCGGCTATCATTATCACCAATTCGTAGCCTATCCTTTTTTAGGGCTCCCTTTGCTCCATCCCTTGTGGAAAAGCGGACATGACAATATCCTTTGAACCTTCCACGCAAATCCTTTGCCAAGATAATCTTTTCAATTTTTCCCGTATCAGCAAATAACCGTCGGATTGCTCTTTCCCCGATAGAAGATCCAAGATTACAGACAAAGACAGTCCGCTCACCTGTATTATCGGCTTCAGTAGAAGTTGCAGATTGGGATGAAATTGGAGCATTCCTAATAGCTTCAGTCTTTGCTTTTGCTGAGGTGGAAGGGGATTTGGCAGTGTAAGCTGAACCACCCCTGTGCCAATTGTCGCCATTCCTAGGCTTATCATGTGGTATGGGATGTGTCTTCCTGTTTAACTCTTCCTCCAGCCTTGAATTTTTCTGGACAAGTTCCCTTTGCTTGTCTATCAACTTTATCACTCGGCTTGTTTCCCTTTCCAAATCCACACGTTTTTTGTGCAGCTTCCGTTCAAGTGTCTCGGATTCACTTCTTGCTTCCTCCAACTCCTTTTTTAAAACTTTACACTCCGCACCATGGGTTAGAACCTCGTCTTCCAACAGGTTTATCTTATCGGACAATTCCTGAATAAGGGAGCTCTTGACATCCACCTTTTGCTGTAGAAGTGCATTTTGACCCGTCGCCACTCGCAACTCCCTTGTGAGCCGGGTGATCTCCCCATCCTTCTGTTGCGCTGACAATGAGAAAATACAATCAGATCGATTCGAATCGGATGGGGCTCCATCGACCTCAACCGTTCCTCCAATTCCAAGATCAGGCTCAATGTTTGGCGTCTCCGGATCCTCCAACTGTAATGGACAACATAATATTTGATTTGAAGTAATATACATCGCTGAACATGAATGGACATTTACACTAAATAATATATTGAAAGATTTTCATTGTCGGGTGTTAGTCAGATAAAGTTATCATTTAAATTACATTGATCGTGCTGGAATCTAGACCATCGACGTCTCCAGCTTTCGGTAAGAACTGGTCTTCAGGATACTGCAGCACCTTCACTTCGACCTCACCCATGTCAATATCCCAGGATCGTCAAACATTTCCGGTTGCTTCTTCTCCCGCCCCAAGTCCGATTCTGAGTTTAGCTCCACCTTGATAATGTCATCGACTTTAGGTTCGTCGATATCCGAATTCGGAGGGTTTTCTGCCTTTTCAGTTGGGATTGGGATGGCCGCCGCGGTGGTTCTGCGCTTTCGTCTATTCGCTGGGCCCTCCCCATAGTCCCCATCCCCACCACCGCTGCTGCTCTTCCTCTTCCCTCCCATTACTTGGATTTTCGTATCCAACTAGGTAATTATCAATTAACGGTTGTCAGGGGAGTGAGATGACAAACGGGGAGGTGAACTGATAAACAAACGATAATTGATAATAAAAATTCAAATAAAATACTTTTAAATTTTAAACTCGTGTATCGATTGACAACCAAAAGTTCATCGTCACCGTACTTCCCCTCCCTCGTTTTTGACAAGTATCAAACGACTAAACGACGACCACTTCTTTGGACAGTATTGGCAACACTTAATCAATTAAAAATAAAAGAAAATTTTGAAACGGACTAAAAAAATTAGTTACTAAAGTTACTCCCTTTTGACCTTACTTTCGTTTCCTCCAAGTAAATTAATATTTTATTTAATGACCAGGCAAAATATTAAAAATTTGAAATTCTGACTAAAACACTCCAGCTCCCTGTTCAGTAATACGTTGGAATACACATAACAATCACTGCTAACTGCTAAACCAACTAAAGTGGACTTCTCTCCCTCCCAACAATCGACGGCATGATTTTATCTTCAACCTCAGATCTAGCATTGAACTGATCAACTGATTGAAAAATACAGTCATTCATTCAAGTCATGTGGAATGGGTTTTGTGCTTGCCCAAGTCCACGCATGACAAGATAGAAACAAGGCAAGCAACTGTTGGGTTAGCTGAGGCTGAAGCAAAAGTATCTTTCTTTACTTTGTTCATTCCTTCGAAAAGCATTGCAAATCGCAAATCACAATGCATGGGCTCGAGCTCTCTGGGTTTGCTTCAAGCCAATTTGCTAACGAAGTAAGCTATAACTACCTACCTATGTACATAATTTAAAAATAAAACGGATAGAGTTTTGTTGATCTCCCACTAGTCCCACTGTGCATTATGCAAGCATGATTCTTGATTTTATTATGCTTGGTTGACTGGATATTTTTTCTACAATGAATAACTGATAAAGTCCAAGATTATACTATCATCACAATGTAGTTATCTAGGTAGTTAGGTTCCAGTTTGATTTCCAATCTGATAGTTTCTACACTTGTCGCTACGTTTCTTAATAAATTAGTATTAAATTAGATGCGGGCAATGAAATGAAACTTGGGCAGCCACAATGCTTAATGTTTTACCCGGCAAAATACAGTAGGATATTTTGAGGCATGAACTCCAGCTTAAAAATATATGGAACAATTATAAATCATCACATCATTATCAGCCCAGTGTGTCAAGCCCAACCCGAGTGAAGAATTCCATCCTCTCCAAGTCTCCAACTGACAACATGCTACCTTCATTCTTTATTCATATAGCTATAGGAAGTAAAGGCAACGTTAGGCCGTCTAAAAAGGATCAAAATGCACTATGGACTATGCAGTCTAGGACACAGACACGGACACAAAGAATGGCTACCAGTTCCAAATACCTGCTCATTCACAAGGATCCAGCCTATGGCTAAATTAAATTTTGTGTCTTTATTTTCATTTTGGACAAATTTCCATTCCAATGATACAAATTGAATGCAAGAAACAATTCTCTTTGATCTCCCAATTTGATTGATGAAAGATAGTGGAAAATTACCACAACTCGTCAAATTACATTTACTTGGTCGTCATTTTGGACCAGAAATAACTTTAAGTAATGTTAGCCAAGCCTTTTGGATAGTCCTTGCCTCAGTTACTCAGTTTTCCCTTCTTTAACTAATCCATAATCTAAAATCCAAAATCCAAACACAGAAAAGTCCGTACATACGACAATTGTATGATTTTATCCTTATCTGCATCACATCAAAAGCAAGCCATGGGTTAGCGTGTGCGACAGCGACCTCGTAAAGAAGGGGCGGACATGGGGATAGTATTATGTTTTACTCATTTCATTCCATAAATATAAAGTTAAAAATTCCATGTCTGAAAGGACTATAAAAATTCTTTGAGCCTTATCATTACTTCCTGGAAGGAACACTGACAATTATTGATCCAACCTAACAATAAGTACAAACCAGTATGGCTCGGTCTCCGTATTTGTTCCATAATAACATTTTTTGTTTGTTAGCTAGTTAAAGAGAACAGAATTGTGATAGTTAAGCTTGATACAGAGGTATAGTAATTAGTAACTGGTAACTTTTCATACAAAATTAAACTCACAGTTAGTTACATGAGGACCGTGAAGCAGAAAAGAAGTCGCTTTTCCCAATTAAATTTTATTTGAGTGTTGAAAGTTTTTTTTTACCGAACAACAACCAACTTTCTGTAATTTAACAATAATTTAACTGAAATGGCTAGGAGCAGCACTGGATCCTTTCGACTTGACGCCCTTCCTCCAGAAGTGAGTTTAAACCTCCTAGCCCTAAAGTATTCATACTGGAATTATTTTTTTCCTTGTGAAAGTTGATGGATTTAAAAATTATTTTAAGAAGTCAAACCAAAATTGAACATCTCAATATTTTAATTCTTTCCAGGTGGCAGAAATGATTTTGGAGTTGTTGGAGGACTCCACTGATATCCTAAATGTGTTCGAGGTGTTTCCAAGCTTGAATGGTCAGGTCCTGAGGAAGAGACAGGAGTGGCTTATCGATCAGGTATGATATAAAATATCGACCAGGGCTATGTTAAGCTTGCCCGATTTTACTGAAAGGAATGCGCTCCACAGATTTAAATATTATCCACAGGTGGCACCCTTGATCTTCCCTTGTCTGGAGAAAAAAGAAGTTCTCAACTGCCGTCTGGTTTGTTGGAGGTGGTCCCGCGGGATCGACAAGTTTCTGGAGAATTCCCAACAAAATGGACTCCACCTAATCAGAGAAGCCTCCTAGACACAAACCAAAATGATCTCGAAGCTTCAAATTTTTGATCGACACAATCATAACTGCAACTGGAAAAAATTTCAGGAGCTCGCCGGAAAAATGAAAAACCGCCCATTCCACAGAAATCCATTCATCGGAAGGAAAATTAATTTCTACGATGGAAATGGCCTCCGCTGGAGACGATATGAACTTGTGTGGAACGAGGATATCGAGTTTCTTCGTAACTTTGGGGGTCACATCTGGCACTTTAAGTTTTATTGCCCGTCCTCCCTGCCGCGCAATGCCCGATCCCAGATCATCATCCAGATTTTTTCCCTCCTCCCAAACTTACGAATGTTGGAAATATCTCCGTCCCTCGATTTGCCATTTACAGAGGCAGACGTTGAGCAATTTGAGTCCACAGTCCACTTTCCACATCTGGAGGCTCTGAACATCTTGGACTATTCTACCGCACCCGCACCCCTCATCCATCTAATCATACAGCGGTTCTCCCAACAAATCACAAGTTTGCAAATGGACGATTCCAGATGGAGGGAGGAGTACTCCCAAATATTTCCCAATCTTACCGAGCTCACGTTGAAGAACTGGAAGTTGGATGTACACAATGTCAGGAATGCTTTGACTTACTTGAATGCACCAAATCTCTCAAGATTGGAGCTTCATTTAAAAATTAGTGTGGAGTCGGGGGATGAATTAAAAAGTAGCATTGTCTCCCTCCTGCAACCCTTCCGGAAACTTATCAGTTTCAAGCTTTACTTGCTGCGCCCAGATCCCAGTGTAATGAGGATGGAGGGAACGGTGGGACCAGTGTCCTCATCAACTCCTGTCTCCATAACATCTCTGAAATCCCTGAGTGTCCTGATTCGGAACAGGGATATATGTGACTTGGTCAACTCCGAGTTTTTAAAATGCTTCCCAAATTTGTCGTACACTGATGTAAAGTTCGGCCGCACCAAACTAGCTACGGACCCCCTTCCAATCAATCCATATGACCGGTCAATTTGGGAGGTGGGGCTGCCTAAGTTATTGGAGTTGAACCTGGGGCGGTATGGATGCATAAGGAGAGCTGATTACGAGTGGGCTGGGGAGGGGCGAATGTAGCTCGGATTTGTGTTAATTCAGTGTTTTCAATTAAGTAATCTATTTTGTTGTAAGGAGGAATGTAAATATTATTGGAAGTATGGAATGCATGGTAGGATTTCGAACAAAATTTGATGAGTGTTCGAGTAATGTACTGATTGTCATTTGATCATTTAAGAAAATAAATTTCACCTGTCTGGGGCATTGTAAGAAGAGTGATGAGAAGGAAAGATTTATTGGAATGAAATGAGCCCATTGACTTATTTATACATGAAATGATATCAAGGTTGCGGGGTAAAATGAGAAAATCCAAATTTCTTTGGTAGCACTATCCAACTTGAACTTACAATTAGCCATTTGTGATGTCAATCAAGACTCAAAATAGTGCATAATATTCTGCTACTATAACCGACAAAAATTAATCTCGAGAGCGGAGCGACTTTATTCCATTTTCAGCATTGAATAGTACCAGAGATTTAATAAAGTTTAAATATTTATTTTGGGGTCTTGGAAAGAGAAACGGTCACCACCAATGGTCACCAGTTCTAGTTTCAAATTATACCTTTCATTCACTCACAAGCATCCAACCCGTGGATAAAATTTCGGGTCTTTATTTTCATTCAGCGCAAATCTCCATTCCAACCACACAAATTTAATCATCATTTAAGAAATCAATCGACTCTGATCTAACAATTTGACTGATGAAAGGAATTGAAAATTACCTCACCTCCTCGAATTATTTACTTCGTAGTCATTTTGTACTAGAACTAATTTTAAGCAAGGATAGATTAACCTTTGGTAATAATCATGGATCTTTGCATCGGTTTTTACTTATCCAAGTAATCCAAAATCCAAACATCGAACGTTTCTATGACACTAGACACTATTATGATAAGCTGTCTACATAGTCCATTCATGTCATGTTCAGTTTGAGAGAGAATAAAAAAACGCTTAAAAAACCCGGGAAATTCGGCATTTTATGCAGATTTTCATGGTTTTTACCAGCAGAAAATTGTTATTTGTGCCCTTCCATATAATTTTTACACGGAATTGAAATAATATGCATCTTAATCAGCGAAGAAAACTGCACAAAACGTATATCTTCATGTCTCTAGGTTGGAGGCTCACCTCGCGTACTTGGCTTGTAAGTCATAAAGGTAACATTATTGTTACAACTAACTCCCAATTCATTTGAAATGGACCATTTCTACAATGGGAAAAGGTGGATTATGTAATGAATAGCGAGGAGCATAACAGCGACAGTTTCTTTCCCTTGTGCTTCCAGCTATGCTGCATTATTGATTATTCATTAGGATCCGATCCAATAAAAAACATATCTTTAGCAATACCTCTTCCTGTTTCATATAACGACTTCATCTCTGTTTTTTTAAGCTGTTCTTTGCCCGAAACATGTATGATATGTAGCATTTATTATGATATTTCATTGTATTTGGTGTTTCGTTGTTGGCAATTGCAACATATTATATTATGAAAGTCATCAAACTGGATATGAAAGGAATAGGAAGAGTTGTATTTGTGTGAAGGAATCATTATAGAAAAGAAGGGTTTAAAACTGACTGGGGATTTGATGGTGATGTACATGAGTGAGCTCCCATTAAAACAATACATGCTAGCTGGTGCGGATTGCTGATTGCTGAACTGTTATTTATTTATTTAGTATGCAATAGGTACATTCGTATAAAAGAAAGCTCCCGATAATATTTTTGTTGAGTTGACGCGATGGGCATGGATAATGTATGGCATCATTACGTAACATTGAAGTAACAAGCTGATCGATCAGTATAATTACACGGAGATCATCCGTATAATTTTGCTTAGAAAATTTACTGAATACGGACGATTGTTCGTTCAATTAATCTTAATTATTTTATGATTGGTATTATTTTTTAGTATGAATGAATATATGTATTTTATTGCATTTAAAATGCAATTTTTAAGAGAGCTCTCACGAGGAGTGGGAGGGAAGAGTTAAGTTCAGAACTCTCTCATATTCCCACATATAATAGACCTTTAGTAGACT
>JAQGAG010001002.1:0-11637 GCA_034696835.1 Lepidocyrtus lignorum
TTAAAAAATATCTGGATCCACCTTCGTTGTATTGTTTGCGTTCATTAACCTGGAATCACAGAGACGTAAATTACTACCGAAGATTAAGTATAAAGTGTCATGTTATGGATTCCTAAATACCAATGTCTAAGTTGAACTTTGTGTGTAGGAACACACATTTTCAGCCTCATATTTTTGTACTACTACACCGATAGACTCTTAGTTGTAAGAACTATACTATTCATTCTTGTTCTGTCTTATTACCAGTTCGTTTGTTTGTTTGTGATCCTAACAAAACAAGCGTCATTTCTTCCTCGCAAGTGTAAGATTTACATTTTGTGTAGTTTGATGCTGATTAATATGAATATTTTATTTACATGAAAAAATAAAGTTATATTCAATACTGGTATAATTTATGGTTCAAAATGTACATATTGTCACATTGGTCCCATAATTTCCAATAACACATTGTTTACATTCGGTTGGTTTTTCATACCATTTTGATAGTTTTTAAATTCAGAAATCGAAATTAAACTCCCTTGATTTTTCTTTTAAAAATATATTTTAAAGGGAGCGGAAATGTCAAAATAATTTAAAAATCCAGGGATCTTTAAGGGTTACGATTTTTAACAGGTGGATTATTTTATATATTAATTATGTGTTTATCTATAAAACCAAAAACTACATCATAAAAGCGTAAGTAAAATGGGTTGATAAAACAACTGTGAAGTAGCGTAGCATAGCAGTTCCTATACAATATCCAATATTGGTGGAACAATTTCCAAGCACATAATTACATAAGGTAATTGTCTATGTAAGATCATCACGAAGGTAGGCGAACTTTTTGAAAGGTCTCAATTTTGTGAATGCACTCGAGCATGATGTCTCAGGTCACAAGAGGTTTTAAACTCTTTTTTACAAATCACACATTTATACGGTCGCTCATTCGTATGGCTGCGAATGTGCCTTTGTAGATGACCTTGACGTAAAAACCTCTTCGGGCAAATGGGACAAGCGTGTTCTTTCTGTCCAGTGTGTACCAATGTGTGATTCCTTAGGTTTCCACTAGTTTTGAACGCCTTTCCACAGAGATCGCAAGCAAAAACTTTTTCCTGTGAGTGCCTGCCAGCGTGAGATTTTAACTCCCCTTTCCTTCGAAATGACTTTCCACAAGTTTCACACTTGAAAGGTTTCTCAAGCAAGTGTATTGGAATGTGTTGTCGGAGATCATTGGCGCTTAGGAAAGTCTTGGAGCAAATGTCACATTCGGAATTCTTCTCTCGGTTGGATACATGAAGTTTTAGATGGGTCTTTAAGACACCTTTTGTTTGTAGTTCAGTCGGGCAAAGTTTGCAAAAGTAGGGACGCTCTTTGACATGAGACAAAATGTGTTGTGGGAGATGTTTTGTGCTGACCGCCTTTCCACAGAATACGCAGTCTTTCACCCCGCTATATTCAGGGTCATGTTTTTGTTTCATGTGCCAATTTAAGTCATCTTGCATCGTGAATGCGCTACTGCAAACGGCACATTTGAGCTGCTTTTTTCCAACTGAATGCCGTATAACGTGCTGTTTGTAACTTATCTTCCAAGAAAAAGTTTTGTTGCACAATTCACATTGATATGGTTTTTCTTTTAGATGAAATCCTGTGTAATGTGAGTCGAGGTGGGCTTTTTGCGTAAACGATTTTTGGCACAAATTACATTGAAATGGTCTCTCTCCTGTGTGAATTCTCATATGAGTTTCAAGTGAGCGAATACTTGAAAAAATTTTATTGCAAATAGTACAAGAAGGACTCATTTTCTTGGACGGAGCCATTGTCTGGCTAACTCTAAGCGACACTACACGATTTACACTTATTAAAACTTTCTAAATTTTAAAAGTTGCCCGCGCTTGCCTTTAAGCTTTTTGGATTTTTGGGTATGAATTTTTCACTTTCTTCGCGTTATTAACCGCAAATCACAAATAAATATAACTGATTTAAAATATCAATTCATATCGACGAGTGATTCAAATAACGAATGGAAACACAGCCGAATACGGAATATTATATTTATTGGTGGCGTTAACAATGTTTTGGCTGCAAGGATCACTTACTAGCAGTGTTTCAATAATATTGTTTGCAGCAAATTTTGCAAGATGATCAGCCAACTTCAACCTCCAACACTCAACTGACTCCAATACAAAAAATTCTTAGGGTATGCAAGATCAGAATAGGTAGAACGGAGATTGATATAGGTACATAGAAAATATGAGTCGGATGGGTAAAATATGGATTAAAAACTGGACCCAAAAGGATTAAGATTATTTTCTGACAGTATTTTTATGCTCAGTTAGTGGTTTGATTAGGAATTAGGCTGACCATTTAGTATAGAAACATAATTAATGTCTAGACAAGAACTGTGCCTGTGTACTGCGACCCTTCGCTTTAATGAGGAAAAGGGTATATGTGACGGGCACGTATAACAGCTTTTTAGGTCAGCTTTTTTTATTACCAGAACAGGGCATATACATATCAGTAGTCAAATGGATTTTTTCACGTCTTTGGATTTGGATATAAAGCAAGCTAATACACAATATCCTACCCGCTGTGCGGTGGGATAAAATTTTAAAAAGTTAGTTCTCAAAAACTGCTGCACCTTCGTTTTTTTAGGAAAAAAGGTATTTGTTTCATCTTTACAAAACTAACATAGTTTCAAATATAGTGAGCTAAAACGTGCAACCAATCGCAAACCATTCACTGCTTCTAGGAATAAATATAATTTTAGGTTGCAGGTGGAGCAGCCAGCAATAACAATCATAATCCTCTGCAGGTGAAACACAACTTTTTTTTATAAAAAAAAATCAGCTTACCCGAGAAAGGAATAAAGGATAATCAGTGATCATACATTAGGTACTTCTAAAACATGTATTCATTGTACAAAAATACATAACCAACTGATAATATCAGTACTTTGGAACATAAAGAGCGACAAGACTGTATCCATCTTGTATCTTTATCTCCATATACCGTTTTTAAATTGCACCTGCACCTACACCTAGTAAATTGACTAGAAGCAAGCCCATGCATTGAGTGAATTTGGCGCAATGAACAAAGTAACGATACCCTTCCATCAGCTCCATCTAACTTGGCACTAGAAAACCTCCATCACAGTCCTTGTCTCGCTTCTCCTTCTCATTTCAAGCAGGGAATAATGGGATCCGTCAGCACAAAACCAAAAAGCCAAGTCCAGAAATTCCGGCAGCAGCTAGCTGCATCAGACAGATATAGTCAGCCTGCACAAGCTAGCCATCGCCGAGACTTTACGGCTATGACTAGGGTACAAGTCAAATCATCATCACATCACTCATCTCATCACCACAGAAAGGATAGCACCTCAATAATCACATTCCATTTCAGATGACTCGGCTGTATTGTTCAATGTTGGATTGAGGGCTTCATTCAGGATAACTAATTGATCGTGTTTTGTTTGGAGGCGAGGTGTTAAATGCGAGCTCCAGTTAGTTTAAAACTAAAAATTCTACGGTGATTTTGTCGAAAAAAAAGGAATAGTAAGTTAAGTGTTTTGAGGAAACGTACAGATTTTTTTATTATAAAGTTACAAAATAAGATTATAAAATTTTATTAACATCGATCGCTAAAAAAAGTAAGGTGAAGTGGTATCCGATTTCTGGACGTGTAACTAATAGTTTATTATTCTTAATTCAATTAAAATTAAGTAAATGTGAATGTCCACACAATTAGAACTTGTGGGGAGCTCGTTGACAGTTGAGCGAGAGGAAAACTGGGGTTAAAATCTGGTTGTGGATTGACCGATGTTTTAAAAATTCAAAGCAGTGAAATTAATAATTAATTTAAAATTGTATTGGTTTGCAGTTCCGCCTCCACATTTATCATCATCTTAATTACCCACATCTTACTCAACTGCCAGCAGTTTAAAAGATAATAATTAACTGGATATAAGGAAATCAAAGTGATGGGACGAAAAAGGAAGCAGAGCAGAGAAGGAGCCGGCGGAGGTGGGGGTGGTCCCAGGATAAGTGCACCAAAAAAGCGCCGAGCTGTCGAGGCCGAAACCGTCAACCAAACTGAAACTAAAGGGAGTCCCCCAGATTCGGACGAAGGTGCGCCGGAAGTCGCTGAAATAATCAAAGTTGAGCTGGATACCGATTTAGGCACAGTAGAGGAGGCTCCAACCCAGCAAGAATTATTTGATGACTCCGGCAATCTAGATTTGACATCGGATCCTGATCCTGCTGATGTTGAGATTGGTGAAGTGAATCTTATGCGAGTTCCAAAAGAGGAGTTAATATTCGAAGATGAAGACGTCGGCGTAATGGATTCGATTATGGTTAGTGTGATTACTGTGATTTGTAATTTTCCTCAAATCATAATGCTTAATGACAACGAATCGTAAAATATTTCGGTGTAGATCTTAATTGATACATTTCTATTAGTCTTTATCAAATAAGTAATTTTAAAATTTTAAATTACAGGTTACGGCGACGCGGAGCATTGGTCCTTATATCGGAGAATATGTCCACGGATTCCCCTCTACATCAAATACATCGGATTCGGGTTGCCTGGTCAGCCCAACGGAATATGGAAATGACGCTGGAGGAGAGGAGAATAATAAGACAATCTTAAATACCTCTGGAAACGCAAACGGAAACCCTTTGCTAAATGAAATGGTAATTAATAATATAGTTTTGTATCAAAATTTTGGAATTGAATGGCAACGTTCTGCCAGCTCATTAATTAAAAGTTAATTAATTCTCGGTTTCGAAATTTTAATAGAGAGGAGGGAGTGAAGACGCTACAAGAGCACACGATGAAGATGTTGACGAGGTCACGGCTGCTACTAGGTCTGGTAGTCAGCATCTTACCGAACCGGAAGGGACCACTGCTACTGCTACGGAAGACGCGCAGGTAATACCCGCATATTAATTTAACCATTCGCATTCCGCGTGGGTGAAATCTGTTAAGTAGAATTAGAGAATCTACACATTTACATTATTTTTGTGCTACGCGAAACATTCTACATTGTCTAATGATAAAGGCAACTCAGTCAGTATTACATTACATTGCATGTATTATTTTTTTGTTGAAATTAGGAAATGTTGTTAAATTCCGAAAGTGTCCAGGAAGATGTCTCCAAGGACCTTACTGGTGCTACTGATTGTGAGAAGGATGTCGAAGATGCTGCTACAATACACTATAAGGATAAAGAAATTGCCAGACTGAAGTTGGAGTTGCAAGCGGCGAAAAATCATAATGAATTTCTACAACTACAAGTGGATTCCAAGAATTTCCGCATTGAGGAGTCATCCAAAAAGATGAAGCTATCAGAGGACGAGTTTCGAAGTTGTACTGCTCCACGTGAATGGTTAGAGGGGGAGTTGGGGAAAGCGAAAAGTGAAAAGGATGAACTTAGGTTGGAGCTCCACACGAACACTATTGCTAGGGAAAGGCAACCAAATCAGAGTATGCTGTTGGAGGGCGAGCATCGAAAACCTTCCCAGGAAAATTCAACGACAGTGGAAAGGCTGCATGAGCATTTCTACAATGCGACTAAATTGATTAAAAATGCACTATCGGAGAAAGACTCGGTCATTAAAAAACTAACTGATGAAGTTAAAGTCTTAAAGGAAGAACTCAAACAACTAGACACTGAGAAAGATCCCCTGACCAACTCAGTAATTCCTAAGCAGACTTGTGAAAATAAACGTCTGAAAGATAAAGACGATAGCATTGACTGGAGTATTGTCATCGCGGAGAAAGACGAAATAATTCAAAACCAGGCTGGGGAGATCGAGGGATTGCAGAAAGATTTGAAGAAGTTGGAGGAGAACTCAAACAAACACAGGGCTGAGCCGGGCGAGACAAGAAAACTTCTCGATGAAAAATCAAAAATGACGAAACGTTTGCAGGACGAGGTGGACCGGAAGACCGACTTGCTTAAACATACCTTATCGGAATCGGAACACGAGAGCAAGATAGCCAAATATAGAAGAGCAAAGTATTTCAGAGATAAGCAAGGAAACTCTGAACTCCATCTTGCAGTCCAGCGCGGGGACGAAGAAGCCGTGAAATGGCTTATTGAGTTGGATTCGAATGTAAATGCCACAAATAATAACTCAGAAACTCCACTTATCTTGGCTGCGGGGAGTAAGTTGGATGGTGAAGTAGCCTTAAAAATAGTAAAATGTTTGATTGAACATGATGCAGACATGTTCGCTACGGACAACCAAGGATATACTTTCCTCCATAAATTCGCAAGAAGGGAAGGTTTGCAAACTCCTACCCAGTTTCACGATCTCTCAGGTTACCTGGTCTCCAAAAATCTCTCGCGCTTGTTCAATATAAAGGGCAAAATGTATAGCAGAACTCCACTCATGTTGGCTGCAGCCTCTGCCAACTTGCGACCTGAAACTGTATCGTTGCTACACATGCATAAAGATGGTGTGGACTTTGCCCTTGAAGACAACTCTGGAGAGTCTCTTTTGTTTTATGCGATAAATGTACATAAGCACTTGACACCCGATACAGCCAATAATAAGGCAAGAACCGCTGATGCAGCGGATGAGAAATTAGTCAAACTCCTAGTTAGCTTAGGGGCTGACTTGAATAAACAGGATCACGTTTCTCGGACATCGCTTCACTGTGCCGCTGTTTCGAGGAATGCGACATTTGCCATGAATATGATCATGTTTCTAATCGACTCCGGAGCCAACGTTTATGTTAAAGATACGTATAGCTTTACATTCCTCCATTCATTAATATTGTTTGGGGCCAAAATCACCCCATCCCAACTCCACGACATGGTGGCCTTTCTCGTTTTAAATCACCATTCCCGTCTTTTTAATGTTTATGGGGGTCCATTAAATAATACTCCGTTACAATTAGCAGTGACTGAATTGGAAATTGAGACGGCAACATTGTCTTTGCTCAAGAACAATGTCGGAGATTTTAATGCGGTTGACAGGGATGGGAAGTCTGTTTTACATTATGCGACTATGGGAAACCGGTCACTTAAATTGATATCCGACCTTGTGGATCTGGGAGCCAACGCAAAACATTTAAGCAAGACAAATGAAAACATGCTCCACACAGCAGCTTATAATGGTAATGTGGAGCTACTAAAATTCTTCATGGAGAAAGGACTGGACGTCAATGCGCAGGATAACTGGGGACAGACACCACTTTATCGGATATTTTGTTACAACTCCAAAGACAGTGTTCTCAAGACTGTCCAATTTCTATTGAAGAATGGAGCCAAAAGTGAACTTGTTGATGTCGAGGGTAAAACGCCACGCGACTATTTTATGGAAAAGCGGGAGTGGATTGCTTTTGCTGACGCAGACAAGATTATTGCCTGCCTTGAGCTTGCCTCATCTTGCTAATTTTTCAGTTAGCTCACAAGGACATGTAACTTAAAATTTTCGCTAAATTATATAACCTAACAACAATTGCTTAAGGATATAAAAATTAAAACCTGATAGGCAATTAACTTCCTGTTTAAATATTGATTCATGATTTGACTTATTGATGCATTTAATATTATAACTTAATTTTGTCGAAATAAGTAAAATTATATAAAAACAGTGAACTTCTAGTTGGAGGTAAATACCTACCTTAATTAAATACTACATATTACATATTATACTCGTCAATAATTCTGTTGTTTCATGATATTTAAAAAAAATCATATATTAGTTTTTTAAGCCTCATTAACTATTGCGCACATTTTATCAAAGTGAGCAAATAGCTTCAAAAGAGTACGAGCAGCTCGAGGTGTATATTGTGGGCATATTTACCAGTAGCATTTCTTTTAAATACCACGCTAAAAAATAACAAATCGAAATTCATTCAAATTCAAATTCACCAAATTCATTCAAATCAATGTCGTTCAAATGTTGCATGTATGTACAGATCGTCAATAGAAAGTCGCTGTTGCTTTTGGGCGGAATCTGATCACTGCAAAGGGTTCAATGTCGTTGATTTTTTTGAAATAACAAGATATATTGAATGGGGTATCAACAGAAAGCATTTTAACTGTTGAGTTTAACCAGCTATTTGTAGATTCTGTAGGTCACATAGTCACTGAAAAATCACTGGTTAAAATATTAATATTTAATTGTTTTTCTTTGCAGTTTTAACCTTCTAATTTCTTTAAAATGGCAAATATCATTATTATTTAGTACTTTTGATTTCAGCTACGTTATTCTATTAATTATGATCAATTTATTCAACCTGGAATTAGTTCTTGCGAAATGTTTCACTAGAATTTTAATACTTTAATAATAGAATTTCAAAAATTGACATTGATAAAAAACACCCACGTCATAAGTCCAACATTTTAAAAAATATTTTAGCATATGGAATGGTTGACGACATGGTGGTTTACGGGAATAATATTATTTACTTGCACAATTAGTGAAGTGTTGTAATTTGCTTATGTGTTCTTGTTGACCTTGACTTGTTAGCTATGTACGCTTGCTTAGATCCGAGAAGTCATCGGTAATGCATGCAGAGCAGACTACAAATTTAATTTGTAGTTTTTTCTGTAAAGAATGGATTGACATCAGCATTACCTAACTAAAATCGCCTGCGATCTACATGCATTATAAGCATCTTTATGTGTACTTAATGCTGTATATGGGGATATTTCGACTATAAATTTCTTAATCCAAAGATTTTCTTTCTTGGGTCTGACGTTAATGTATCGGTGGACGTCATCATGGCGATAAGCTCATGTTACAACGTTTTATATTATTTGCCCACTAGTTATATAAACTGCTACATCAGAACTCATTAGGATTAGTATTCACGCTAAATCTTTTATTATTCGGCAATCTGCGTAGATTCAAAATCTGACATATGACAATGTGACATCTTTGTTGCAATCCAATCTAATTGTCAAAAAAAGAATAAAAATAAGCTTATCTTGGCGTTTTGTGATTTGCTTACATCATTTAAATTTTACGTAATTGTTGTTTGACAACAACATTTATTAACTTGCGACCTTTAGGTGAAACGCGAGTTATTAAGAACGTCCGAGCAGTCTGTCTGTCTGTGAGCACCAAAGCGACCGCAATTTTGAGATTTTAAAATTTTCTTCTGTCAATGCTAATTTTTTCAAAAGTAAGAGATCAAGTTTGGTTACTAGCCCAACCGTTTCATAACCGATTACAGAAAAAAAATTACCCAAGCCGGTCCAAATTTTGAGACAAAATGCTAGATTTTGGAGAATTTCAAGAAAAATTCTAGTAAATTTGTAAAACATCTTGGTCCGATTTTTCGTTGTCATAGCAACCAAATAAATACTGGTTACTTATCACAAATTTCAGTTTGCTCACATATTCATGCATTGCTTACTTATCGATCAAATCAAAATTTGTATTCATGTAAACCTATGGTTGTAATTTCCTGTAATTTAAATATTTCAGAATATCCCAAAATACTTGTGCTTCGCAAATTAGCAGATTAGTAGATATTAAAATACTAAATGACTCCAGAGTGCTTAACCAGCCATTCACGGACAGAGTAAACTTGCTCCCTACGACGGTTGGCAGCTTCACATAAATTGAATTGAGCCATTTTTTTGCAAAAAAACGCATTGCAATGATTTATGCTATATGTTTGCATTCATTGATATTAGTGGTAGGTGCGATGTACATTTTATCTACCATATGCACATGGTGTTTTGGTTTGGTCATGATAAGTGTGGCAGTCTCGCATTTTATATCTAAACAATTTTAAAAGGAAAAATACATGGCGAAGTTGACCAAACTTTTGACTGACAATGTTTTTAAAAGAATTGTACAACCAAAAGTGAGATATGTTTTACCAATGATACCTGAGAACGGAGTGCTTAAATCACCCTTCATGCAAGAAGGCTACGGTTTGAGGCTACTAACATCTCATGATGTAGCAATATGCGCAAAAACGAAAAAAACACTGATCCTAAACATTTTACGAAATTACAATTTTATGCATTAAAAGCGCAGTGCTGCCATAGAAACCCAATACTGTTACGTGTTTATACGAGCTTGATCACTTTGCTAAACATTTAGCAAACGTGAAAGAATACCCTCCAATTCCACGCACTCACTTCGTGGAAATCGACGTGGAATCTGATTTTGCTAAATTTCGCCAAGAGTAGCGTATTAAGTTTGCTAAAATTTTCCGCAAACGCTAGAAAAGGACTTTTACACGCACATGAGAAAAGGCTAAAAATGGTAGCAGCGTACCAGCCATTACCTCGGATTGCGATTTTTATCCAAAGTCCAAGGCGACATACATGGTTTACCCACTTTACATTAACATGCTGAAGCTGAAGCTGTCATACATGTGCTATTTTAATATCTATGGTCTACCTCTATCTCAATGTAATGCAGCCACTGATCCACCACTAAATTAGAGGAACTTACTACACATAATGTCCTTAACTGACAGTTGACATTCATTATACAAATTAGAATTCGTTACAATTACAATAATTAAATTGGGAGAGTAAGTTATTATCAGCAGTAGACCCTATATTTAATACCAATATAAAATGATAATAAATGTGTTTGAAAAATACAAAATACATGATCCAAATAAAAAAATTTCCATGGGATTAAATCATATAACTTAATTTTGGAGATGAAGTTAGCGAGAAATTGACATGTTAAAGATCATTAAAAAATGAAATAAAAAATCACACAATCAAACCGTGACTAAATATTTTAAGGATGGCTATTTTTTGCTAATATATCCAGCACAAGTAAACTTTCCCCATTTATCAATATTATGATATCACATTCTTTTGACATAGCTTACCAAGCTTAACAATTTCGGGATTCTTGTCAAATATGCTTGGGTTTTCTTCCCTAATATGCTGCAATTTTGTGTTAAGCTTCTTATGAGAGTAACAATAATCCCACGCAACTGTCCAGCGCATGATTAATCAGATTGAATGGGGTGAGATTGTCAACGAAGTTTGTCGAGCCAAATTTTATCATCACCTTACCCATCGACTTGACAATCCTCTTGTGTACCTTACGCCTCCCCGCCCTGTCATTATTTCGTGCAGCAACCAAGCACAAACGAGATTGAGCCATTACACCTGCCGCCACCTTAATCATAATCGTCATGAACAGGCTGTCAGCAAGCACAAATGGAAAGAATGCAAATCCTGGCATGTCAATGGATCCATGTAGCTTAATGCATGTGTACAGAGATGTCCACATGGATATCCAACAAGTCAGCATCAGCATTGGAACCACAATCCCCTGGCAAACTTGGTTGAGGATGATACCCAACAACTGAATCTGTCGGTACACATGGAACATATCATGTGAAACCTCATTTCCACCGGCCCTTTCTAGAATCCTCTTGGTCCTGGATAGGTAGTTGCTCAAACAGTGCACAAAGACGAAGCAGCCATTCATGAGTATGAAGAAAGATGGCGCGAGATCGCTGATCCATACATAGATGTCAACGACAATCAGAAGCATTCTCAGAAGGTTCAACTCCACAGGTGTATCCGAATGGCAGTGTCCTCCAGGTCTGAGAATGACATATGCAAGGAAAGGTGGCATACACGGTTTGGTATACAGCATTGCTCCGGTGAAGACCGGAAGTGAGATAAAAGCCGAGAGGAATCCCATC
>JAQGAG010001003.1:0-11635 GCA_034696835.1 Lepidocyrtus lignorum
GTTGAGACAGGGATTTTGTTCCGGAATGATTTTGAGGACTTGCATAATATTCAATTTTAACGTCCTCTAGCCCAGCCTCCATTGCTGCTTTGTTAGCTTCATTAGAGTAGTGTTCGTTATCTTCATTCTCATAAACAATGAAGTCATCATCATCGGCGTCATTGACATCATTCTCAGTATGGTAGAGAAGCTGAACGGTTGGTGATATGTTGTTGATGTCCAACGGGATCATGAAGTCATCCTCTTCCCGATGAGTTTCTAACGAATAAATAAAAAAAAGCATGCGCATTATTAAAAAAGACTTACCAACATTAAAATTGCGTTGTAGTGTTGTACATGAATCACAATATGGTAAATCAACAAATTGCAGAAACTGGCGATGAGTTCAATATAAAGATGAAAGACAAATAGTAAATCAGTAAATCACATACCAAAAAATTTATCTGCCTGGGGATCATCATGTGACGCCAGATCGTCAAAGTCCACAAACTGAGGAGCATTTATGAAGTCGTAGTGATCAATTTGCCCTTGCCCGTTATCCGCCATGGTGGACCTTATCCAGCTGCTGAAGTAAAAGTAATAACAAAAATAATTATTAATTAACTTACAAAAAACAAAAAATCAGCTCCCCATTCCCCTCCGTTATTTCATGTGTCATGTATAAATTACTACACTACAAGTTATATTTAACTTTCAATTTTCAAATACGTGAATAATTGACCAATTTAATTTACATCACAAATGCACATTCAACATTACCTGCAAAGCTGAAACGGACCCCTCCAAAAATTTCTCTCCTTTTCCCTCCAACAAACTTCTACCTAACTTCAATCGCAGTTTACCTTACCAGTCCAGTTATATTTGTCAGAGTATAAAATGCGACTACTTACGCAAATACCAATTAGTTAACTAACTTTCAATTTAAAACGGCTTGTTGCACTGCCCAATTAAAATAATACTCAATCAAAACAAAACCGACAATTTTTAACAGAGAAGTCAACATGAATCCTCCTTTCTCTCTCTCTGCTCCTTTTTTACTCATACCAAAATAACGCAACGGACAACAAAACAATGAGCGAACGGAGCAAAACACATTCAACAAGGTACAGAACGTCTGTCTGCCGCTTCTCTTCTCCCTTCTCCCAAGACAAGAGATAAATCCTGCATGGAAAAGCATGCATGAGAGAAGGAAAAGACCTCCTCTTTTCGGGTATACACTCCAGCAACTTTCTCATTTCTCCGTTCCTAGTCATGTATTGCGTATCCTATATTTTTGCATAACAAATCCAGTGAAGTAAGACAAGTGCATTGTAGTGTAGAGAAATGCATAAAATATTCCCTTCTGCATTCAATTTCAATTTTTAGTCCGTTTTTTATTCCATCACTTTCTGGAGTTGTTGGTTCTTCTTCTTTCCTTGTCTCTTATCTTATGTATTTTGCATGTGACGACAACTTTTATTATGTCTTTTGTCATTGAATTCAGTATACATTTCTGCCTGCATGTATCATATTTTGTCACTCCAAAAGCAAACTTATCGTTATTATCGTTATCGTTAGTCATCAGATCAGGTTCGGAACAATCTATTGGGTATTTTAGGCATAGTCATATTACTCATATTATTCAAATTTTATCCTTATCCTTCTTCCACCAATAAGTATTGTAAAAACCCAAGGCAAATAGTAAAAACCCACCAAACCAACAACACCGGCATATAACATCTCAATCTCAACTCAATGCTTATCTTCTACCTTTTTGCTTCTTAAAAAATCATTTCATTTCACCTTCTTCTTTGTGTAGTTGGGTCTTATGACCTGGTATGAATGAATGATTGTCTTACGAAGTAGAAGGACATGATATGATACTATACAAGGCATAGGCATCCGATTTTTTGTGAATGTAATTTGCAACAGCATAAAAATGAAAACGAGCATCGAACGAACGGACTGACCTGACTCTGACTGGACTGGATTATATGTATGAAAATCTCGCAATGCATGCACTTATTCCAGCAAATCATGTGTGTATGTAGTAAAATGTGGCAAGGCAAAAACATTTCCAATGGATTTGCCCTTCACTATTCATTCGTATTTCGTATACTAAAATTCGTTACTTAAAAAGGAGTCAACTCCGGTACTTTTTTTGTTTGGACCAATTAACTCTAGAAATATGCCAAGGATTTGAAATAATAATTTATACTTCAAGGGCCCGTTTCAGCTTCGAGCAAAGCAAGAAGGAAAGGAACCACGCATAACTTATTGGATTGGAATTTGAAGTGGATGTGGACTGGAAGTCTAATAAAAATCTTGCTAAAACTGACAGGTAATGTACAGTATATAAATATAGTACGCATGTACTTAGTACTTACTTACCTTTTATATATTATACAATCTACCTAACCGCAACGCAACACGCAACTAAAAAGATAAGAAAGATTATGAAAGATCTCACAATCCTCACTCACCAATTTTGCGTTGACTTTGTTCAGGCATTATTGCAGTGCATTTTCTTATGAAACGCTAAAAATGCATGTTTTATTGTGGTGGAATATTTCATCTTGGTTAGTTAGCTTGTTTTTATGGGATAAAATAGTGTAATTAAATTAGTTGATTTAAAGTAAACTGCTGTGAATCGGAATATTTTCCACGTTGACTTAAGCAGTGAACTATTATCATCAAATCAAGCAATTTTAGGAATTTTATGTTCTCAATCGTCATTTTTTAAAGATAGTTTAGGCCAGATTTAGCACATTGCCCCATTAGCCCCGGTGTTCGAAGTCTTGGACTACAAGAGTGTAAAATTTCCTTCTATTCTTCACAATTACAAGGTATTAAGACCCAATTAAAAAATATATCACAATTAAAATCCCCTTCTTCACAAGGGATTTCGAAACATTTAAAGAATTTTTGGTTGGGGTGAACTGACACTATTCCAGCTTCCAGCTCGAATTAGTTCTATTTGCTTGGTATTGCAATCTATGAAATTATGAAAAACAAAACAGGAAAGAAGAGCTCGAAGTTGCGTTGCAAGTAATATTACACGTGCTAGAAACATCCCACGCGAAGAATATTCATTGTCCCGTTGCAAAATCCAAATCGATTTGATTTTTCCTATTACAAGGTAATGGTTCACTCAAAACTATCTTCCAGCAAATCTCCTTGCACGAGCGATTATTATTATACCGCATACCGGCTCCAGAACAACGAATATGAGAATATGTTGGCAAACTGGTTGGTGTTGTTGCAGACCTCAGAACATCTCCAGCATCTTAATACGCAACAAGTGCTAGTTTAGTTACTTGACTTTGCAAATTGCAAAAAAAGGAATTCTGAAAGTGATTTTTTACTATTTCCAGGCTATAAAGACTAGTTCATCATGTCTTTAAAAAGTGTCACTTGCGTGGCCCCTGTCAACATTGCTGTGATAAAATACTGTATGTGAAGCTACACTAATATAAAATTGTATAATAAACTTAAATGTTTAAAAAAAATTTGATGTGATTAATTTTCAAGAAGAAACATTTTCCATTTCATACAGGGGGAAAGGCCAATGAAAAACTCATAATTCCTTTGAATGATTCCCTTAGCGGAACTTTGCACACAGATCAGGTAATGAAAACGAAACTGATATCGACATCGTGACATCATGATAGAAATTGATTTGCTTAATAATGTGATTCAATTTGCAAAATGGCGATGTTTTGTCTCTTGTCTGTCATAGATGTGTGCGAAAACCACAGTGGCAATAAGTCCAAACTTTACGAAAAACCGGATGTGGCTTAACGGGGTTGAAGAAAGTATTGAGAATCCAAGACTTCTTGTGTGCCTGACGGAAGGTTCGTTTTGTTTGAAAATTTATTAAGTACCTACAACGTATATTTAAATTCGGTTAGGTTCCATGCGATATTTAATTACACCACTAACTTGTTTAAATTGGTTTTAGTGAAGGAGCGAGCAAAAAAATCCGGAAAGTTATCCGATGAAGAGTTGCAATGGAAAGTTCATATCTGCTCAGAAAACAACTTTCCTACCGCGGCTGGACTTGCATCATCAGCGGCAGGGTACGCTTGTTTAGGTATGTGTGAAGACCAACTATCGATAAGGTATTTAAATGTAACATTGAATTTAAAGAAAAATCTAATGAATTTTTTTGGATGCATTTACTAGTGTACTCCTTAGCCCAACTATACAAAATTGACGGAGACATTTCAACCATTGCAAGACGGGGGTCAGGAAGTGCATGTAGGAGTGTTTACGGGGGTTTTGTTCAATGGATTGCTGGTAAAAACCCGGATGGTTCGGATTCCATAGCCCAGCAAATCGTGCCAGCGTCATATTGGCCAGAAATGAAAGTTCTCATTTTAGTTGTAAGTCATGTGTATTACTTGGCATATGGAAATAGGATTCAAAATGACAAAACATTCGCATTAAAAAAAACGATTTTCTAATCTCACTTGATTTCCTTTTGATAGGTATCTGACTCAAGGAAAAAGACGAGCAGTACCAGTGGAATGCAACGGAGCTGCGAAAATAGTGAGCTACTCAAGCATCGTGTTGCGAAATGCGTGCCGGAAAGAATAGCTGATATTACGAAGGTCAGAAGTCAACTATCTTTGTACAATAGAGAGTTGAGCAATCGATGAATTTCGCTTTCTTAATATTTTACGTCCTTTCTTTACGGTTGGGTTAAGATGGTGTAATTAGGACCTAGAAATTCGCGTGATAATGAAAGATAATTATGATAATTTTAAATTACTAACCATCGGTCTTTTCATTTTATAGGCAATCAAGAACAGAGATTTCGAAACATTCGCAAAGATTACAATCCAAGATAGCAATCAATTTCATGCTGTGTGTCTGGATACGTATCCACCTTGTGTGTATATGAACGATGTTTCCCATGCTATTGCCAATCTTATTCATGTCATCAATAAACTCGCAGGAAGAGCTATGGTAAGTGTTTGAAGCTTAGTGGTTTTGTTCAAAATTACCGTGTGTAAACATAGGTAATGAAGGTTTAAATGGTCTCACTTGATGCAACCTGGATATTTAACCGTCCGCATTTTCTTACAGGCTGCGTATACGTATGACGCTGGTCCAAATGCGTGTCTGTACCTTTTGGAAAAAGATGTTCCGGTGGTACTAGCGGCAGTGAATTACATGTTTCCAAATACAAATTCTAACGAGGAATATTATCGGGGATTTAATACCCCAATTCAGGAACTTCCAAAAGTGAGCAATTATTATATTCAGAGTCCCAATATGCTATTTCTATTTGACAATTGTGTTATAAAAAGCGCCCTTGACAATTCTGCAGGAACTACAAGAGATAAAACAGTTGGATCCATGGTCTGTGAATGCGCTCCGCTACATTATCCATACACAGATTGGCGAAGGCCCTCAAATTGTTGATGAAACTCTGTTAACTCAAGACGGACTTCCACGAAGACTTTCATAATAAGAGAAATTTAAAATACCTGAGAAAATAAAATAAATTTCTACGTTTAAAAAATTAGAATACGAATTTCATTTTTGAATTAATGCATACACATTGTAGTTTTCCTGTAAATACTTTTGGAATATTTCATATGAACTTTAAAGGGTCATTTACATGCCATCCCAAAATACGAATAATTTGATATTTACCTGTGATTAATAATTGGAAATGGCAATAAATACGAAAAATTAAGCCCGAACCTAATTTAATTGCATCGACAAATGCACACATTAAGTTTTTATATTGTGACCCCAGACAGTTTTCTGACGCATTCATTCATGACTCCGATCCATCAAAATCTTGTATTTACAATAATTGCTCCCTTGCATTTTTTATGTTCCATGAAGGACGGACGTCTGTCTAGGAAATCGACTTAATTCTTTCAAATGAATTCAAATACGCAATTCGTTATGCATTCATCTGATTAGGAAGGATGGCTATAATTATTCCAAAGTGAATAAAACCACAGGTTTATGATTGTACATGACATAATCCGACGTAGCAATTAATGCGAATTCTTACATATATCTGCACAAAAAATACATTATTTGGGGAATAATAGATGCGCAAACGGCGAAAAGTTTGTTGCGCAATTTAATTCATCGTCCCATCATAAACGAGATATAGTTCTCATTACCAAAATGAATAGTACCGGATACATATATTTAATCCGATGACAATTAACCGTACATTGCTTTATGATTCTACTGTAAACTTCCTATCTAAATATAGGAATTTTTTTATACTCAGGACCTTGACACTTACAATTGGAACAGTACATTCCATATGCTTACTCTATACAGTATTAATTATCTACATTTGTTTTACCATCCCAATCCCATCTCGGTTTGCATCCAATATCTGCACTCTGATAATTTGACATTGAACATTTGAACAGGCAGAATCTGCACACAAAATATAAAAAGATAATAGAAGTTTTGCATCAAACAATTATACTGCGAAACTAAGATTTTTACTAACATAAATATCTCATGGGAAGTTCATAGATAGTAAAGAGGAAGAAGATGTGCAAAAGCAATGAAGTTGAAATAAATTTCTTGGATGTGAATTTGTAAAATGTTTACAAATGCCTTTTTTAAATTTCATTTCAAGTACGTTTAGACTATATTCCACAGAGATACATCTCTGCAGATATTGACATACCTAATATAATGTCGTTTATACATATGTAATTGATACCGAATATGTACCTATGCAAAATCTGTGCTAGCATGTTTCAGTCCCGGTTAGCGATTGGAATTGGAATTACTAACGAGTAGGTGCGAGGTGGGATTAATTGTCACTAGATGATAATTTCCAAGTAAAATAGGCATACGTAGCCAGTGCCACTGATGTAGTTAATTATTAACGTATATCATTACCAGCTCTCGAAATACGCACCCTGCTATGCTTTACTCGGTAAACAATGAATTGCATCAAATATTGCAATTTTTGCAAACTGCAACAGAAGCCATTATAACAGAGCCAAGATACCTTGCAAAAACGAACTGTAAATGATATATGGTATTGAGAATCTTGCTCAGGCGTTCCTTCAAATCCACACACATCACCATCATTCATCCTTACTGCTTTTAGTACCTTTAAACTTGCAATTCACGAATTAAAGCAACTGACAGTGATAAGTGACAACTGAATCCTGTTTGCCTTTTTTGTTACCAAATACAGCTTTTCAACCTAACGGCAAGTTGCGTACAGTTCGTAGAAATGCATAGATTGGGGCAGTTTCGGCGAAACCCAGGCTAACGTAACGTCATCATCTTCATTATCATCATCAGGCTCCCAGAAAGTAGTAAAGCATCCTTCAAAATATTTATTATGCTTATCGCATTTCATTTTAATTGAAGATTCAATTATAATATTTGAGCAATTAAAAGCAAAAGTGAAAACCCTTTAAAAATGGCATGGTATACACCCCTTACCCTAGCAGAAATGATATTGATAATGCAACACTGAAAAATGTGCTTAGGAGTAGTCTTTCCTATACGTACCTCAATGTATATAATGGTGCAAAAGAATTAAAAAAAAATATATCTAACAAAAAAGTTAGGGATCAAGATCAAAGTGGACAATAAAAAATTTCAAATGCCCATCCTGATGATAATCGTTAAGCTTTGTACACAGCAATACAAAACAGCTCTTCAATGAAACAATTATCCCCATTCTTCATGATTGAATCGTCTTTAATAATTTAAGCTGCGGAGAAGCATGGAACAAAGCAAAACTGACATGAATGGTGATGACGTTAATTCAAAAAATTCAACCAATATGAAGATGAATTATGGCCATGCAGTTTTCATTCAACCAACTGGGATGAAATTTACAATGTTATCTAATCACTAATCATTCTGTTGTCGTCACAAAAATGTTTACCTAATTTACATATGCATACCACCTGATAATTAAGTATGCGATTACGTAAGTGTAAATACAGTTCATCTTCTTCTTCCGTTTAGACTCACGGTATTTCACCGAGATAACAATTTCGCATTCCGCAATTTTCCTGGCAGTGTGGCAGGCGCACAAGGTTTGTTTTGCTGAGATAACATTAGACCTCATGAAGCGGAACAGGATGTTTGATTTTTTGTTATTGTGGGTGAAAAAATGATTGACATATTTTCCAACATATTGAGCCAACTGGATCAGGTTTACAGTTAAAAAACGCGACATTAAAACCTAATTTAACTAGCTGTAAAGTGAAAGATAATGGATGGAAATATCTGTAACATTATGCCGGAAGAATGCACGTGCCATAACTGGAACGGAACTGAAATAATATGTAACGGAACCATCTTGACCAATGGATGTCATTCACTACTGATTGTTTTTAAGGTTGAGCCAATTTCAAATCTCCTGTTATTGGTCACTGGATCATTTTTGACAAATATTTACAAATTGATTAAAAGTTATCGCATTTAATTTTCGTAAAGCGTCCATCTCTTTGATTAAATGAAGGACGCAATGTGCGTAAAGCGTGTGTACTCGGATCCGGAAGAGTGGAATGTCAATCAATCAATCATTTTATGTTACGAATTTGTACAGTTATTCCCAGTCGTCTATCAAAGGCATTCATATACAAATCGGAGAATGAGCTTACAGCATAGCACTAGTTCAGTACTACGAAATTCACACTGCCTCAGGCCATCACCGTTACTCCGTAAGCGTGCTACTTTTTCTACCATGCTCTATTGTTAAATTTTAGGCAAAAATTTAAAGGACTGAGGATGTTGAAAAAATAGACGCAGACGATGTAAAGTTAAGCTTACTAAAATGGCAATAAATTAACTGCAATTCACTAATCTATAATAGGTGAAAATGGCGAACACGTAGTTCGTAGACCTTTTAGTGCTTTTTGTCAAATCCACATGCTTGCGTTTATGTATGGAAAACCATTCATTCACAGCGTTACCGGTACTGCACCACATTATGCCCTATCTAAATCGAAAAGGCTTCATGAATAAAAAATAATTTGCTCATTACTTCAAAATGACAAAACAAACCAAATCGATGATAGTACTACATATTTGTAGCTATTACCGAACATAAATCTTCACAGCTAAATATTAATGAGTGCAGATTCCTATTCCTACTACCAGAAATGCTTTCAAAAATCAAATATCTGACAGAATGACTGAGTGAATGCTATTATGTTGTGGAAGATAACGTCGAGTATAAACCACGTTGATATGAAGAGGTTCAGTATTTAATTAGTGGGGAAGAAATAAAAATTTGATGCCTGGTGGTGTGATATGAAATAATATCATGATATGACAAGCTTCTCAGAATTGAAATCTGAGTTCTATTCAGGTGGCTCTTGTGTGGAAACTGAATTGTAAATCATTCACTGCTCCCATATACATAACATAACGAAATATTAAAGTTTGATGGATCATATTCATGATCACATCACCATTTATATTGCGTCTTTTATAGCTAGCCTTTGTTGCTCTGTTCGTTAAAGGCGGAGATGAGAGTATATTATTCTCCATTTCATTATTAACTAAACTAAATGTTAGGTAAGATCAAGCTTGCCATTTACTTTGCACCTGTATAATAGTTGCCAGCAAAACCAACAAAACGGTTCATTCGCTAAACAGAGCTGTTTGGAAGACAAAGTGCAAGTGGTGAGAAAACCCAAGCTTATATGCGCACAGCATTTTTGCAAGGTATGCCAAAAACGGAAAGTGATAAAATACCATTATATATTATATGCATGAAGCATAAATTAAATATAGAGAGACCAGAGATTCAAAGTTCTTAACAATGTGAGATAAATTATTAAAACTAGATGGAACAAAACCAAGTTGTATCGAACTTTAGTACATACTATGAACTAGGAAGAATATTTTTTTGCTTGTGCATGTGAAAGTGAAGCAAGTCATTGCCAAAAAATGAGGTTGTGTGAATAATGAACAATTAAAATGAACTTTTAATCCAATTGGTATTTAAAGAAAGATAGAATCACGACGCTTGAGTTTCCTAATTGTTTAAATTGCCAGCGACTTTTTACACTTGAGGAGTAATATTTTTACGGAAGTACAATCAAAATTTTCACACATTTAAGATGACCAACAATAACAAAATGTCCGGAGAAATCAATCCGGCCTTTTTGAGCGACGAGGATGAGGGAAAAAAGAGGGGATCTATCTCAACAAAAGATGCCCTAGGTGGAAGTGTGGATTCACCGGAACTCGGGCTAACACCAACCATGAATTATGGACCCAAAGAAAACAGAAGAATGTTAAAGAATGTCATTTTGATCAGCTTTGCATTTACATTTCTCTTCACCGCCTTTCAAAGTATGGCTAGTTTGCAGAGCTCGATAAATTCGGACGTAAGTTGGATTGTAAAAAATCTTGAAATTATTAAATTGGAATTTAAAAGGAAAAACTCACAAACTTTTTATAATTTCAGGCAGGATTAGGCACATATTCATTAAGTGTCCTTTATGCAAGTCTTATTGTGTACGTAAGCAATAGATTTAAAACTTTGCATGCATTCATAATTCAACTTTCCCAGCCCATAAAACACATTGTAATTTAATGTTTCCTCTCAACAGATCCAGCATGTTTTTACCAACCTTTCTCATTCGAAAATTTACTGCGAAGTGGACCCTTGTCTTCGCCGTGTTCGGATATTCTATTTACATTGCTGCACAATTCGAACCCAGTTATTACACCCTAATCCCTGCTGCAGTTATAGTAGGGACGTGTGGTGCTCCACTGTGGTCCGCCAAGTGTACATATTTGACTCACGTTGGTCACCAATACTCCCAACTAACTGGGGCAAAGGATGCGGAAGTTATCATCGTCCGTTTCTTCGGAATATTCTTTCTCTTCTTTCAGTCATCCTCCATTTGGGGGAATCTCATTTCATCCGCCGTCTTGTCTCAGGATCCGAGAGTGTGTCCAGTCGATTATGATAGCAAGTGTGGGGTCAACTTTTGCCCGGATACGAAGTTCTGTGAAACAAACGAAAACGGGACTGTAGAAGAAGATAAAATTCAAAACTCGACTAGATATACTTTGTCTGGAATATATTTGGCTTGTTCGTTGACGGCTGCAGTGATCCTTGCCATCTTTTTGGATCCATTGACAAGGTAAGCTTATTTTATATAATTGGATTGATGAAAACCGGAAGTAGTGTAAAAGGGAGTTAATTACCCATTCATCTTGTGCATATCATCCAGGTATGGAGAAAATGAAAGGACCGGAAGTTCTTCCAAGTTGGTTGGAAAGGAGTTGTTGATTGCGACCTTTAAGCATATGAGAAACCCGTATCAACTTTTAATGATCCCGTTAACCATTTGGTCTGGAATGGAGCAGGGATTTTTCGGAGCTGAGTATACTGCTGTAAGCCTATCAAATTAATTTCAACATAGGTTTTATTACAATGCCCCAAAATGACATGTCATGGGAGTACTTTGCATTTTTAGGGATACGTGAATTGCGCATGGGGCATTGAAAAAATCGGCTACGTCCTAATTTGCTACGGCGTGGTTGACGCCCTCGGCTCCGTGAGCTTCGGTCCAATTATTAAGTACACGGGACGAATGGTCATTTTCATATTTGGGGCACTTGTCAACATCGCCATGATCATAATGATGCTAATATGGAAGCCACA
>JAQGAG010001004.1:0-11630 GCA_034696835.1 Lepidocyrtus lignorum
ACTTTCGCGCTGAATACGTGGCATCGACTGACGAATTTGTCTGGCTGGCTCGAATGCAAGCAAGTTGTGGGTCATACTATCAAAATCATCAAAGACAAGTAAAAGTATAAAAAACTGGAAAGAGGGAATGGGAGTAGAATGAATTGTGTACTTTGATGAGGCGAAAGGTTTAAACAGTGATATAAAGCTACAAGTTAACTTTTTACGCAATATTCTTGTCTTAAATGGGAAGAAAAATAATACAATTGTATATGTGTAATAATGCTACACATTCAATTCATGGATATACGAAACATTTCATTTCAATTTCAATAATATAAAAAAACAATAGCGGAAATATATTGATCGAAATGGGGGAATCGACATAATTATTTATTGATGGAATAATAAAACAAAGTTCAGGTTCGGCTCTAGCTTTTCACCTTTACACTGGTTTTTATTGGACAAGAAAATTTTCCGATTAACGATAGAAGAACGACACTTTTCTTTACTCGTCAAGGCCATACCTTCCTCTCCTAAGTTTGAACTAAAACAAAGTACGACGTATGTACCTAAATAGTCTACTATGCTTATTGCTAGTTAGGAAAACTTACGATTAGACTGAATTAACCTTATCCCAATATTATACATACACCCTTGCGATTAGAGAATGATTGCTCATACATGCATAGCTTGTAATTATTCATCTTCATAATTTCTGTCACCGAGTTAGATCGCATTAAAGAACCTGCTACCTTGATGAATTTACGCTTAAATATAAACATTTTATCGGCGTGGAACTTCATTCATTTATTTAATCTTTAGCTGTTAGTGCAAACCGCATGTTGACCGCGGCAAATTTTTCTAATTCCTACTTTCATACTTTCTTTGCTTATTTCAGTAGTCTGACAAAGATGCTCACGATTTACGAATATCAAAGTCAATCTTTCTCCAGAAATGGTTTCGAGATTGAAGCAATTTTCGCATTGCATTGTGTACAACTTCTCAAAGTCGTTCTTTTTTGCTATTTTTTGAAATGCGTCCAGGCGGATAGAAATCCGTATCACTGACATGAGACTAACATATGCACTTCCTGTTTTCTCTAACTCTATTATCTAACCACGGCCATCCAATTTTTGTAGCACTTTTCTCCTGCCAGTTTTCCTAACTACGAGTACGCACAAGAGCTAAAGTTTACTTGGGTTTTTAAACTTTCTTTTTCTCTTTAGAGCAAAACGGGAGCCACGATCATGTCAAGTCATGACAGACGTGTAGAAAAGTAAGGATCTCAATATCCCCAAGCAAGAATGGAAAAGGGCGACAAGGACAAGCCTAACAAAAGAACAGTGGATCGGATGATATGACATTCTGTGAGGGATCAAGAAGGGGAAAGTTTCTCATTCGTTATCTGCATACAACTTACACGCTCCTCATCTTCCTAAAGTTTTCCTTTACAACGGTTTACAACAAAAGGGAGACGAGACAAGAGCCTTTTAGCCATTTTGATTGTATTACAGCATTACGTTTTATTGACTATGCTTGAGTCTCCTTCTTTGGCGTTGGAGAAGGATTTTCCAAAGAGAATTTTTGTCTTTCTCGTTTTTCCTAAAGCTGATATGAAGAGATATGAACGAGAAGAGAGAGAGGAAGATAGATGGAATCAAGTTTTTCCCTTTGGTTTGCTGTATTACGTAATTTCCCCTGGTTTTCTTGGACAAAAGAGGCAAGATTGTAATAAAAATGTAAAGGATTCATTTTAACAGGACGCGTGATACTGCTTAGCATTTTGAATGCACAATTTTATGAAGAAGGAGAAGTGCGGAAGAAGATAAACAAAGTAAAAAAGATATTTTCTCCCCTTTTCCCCTTCTGCCATTCAAAGTTAAGGATGATGGTCTGTTGGGAAGGTTGCGATCAGTCTAGTTTGGTGTGTAAAGAAGAATGGAATGGAAGAGAATTCCTTTATGAGTCGAACATTGAGCCTCTTCCTTGAGCAGGGAAGGGTGGAAGGAGGGCGAAGTTGATATTTATGGCTTTGGTTGGTGGGGGAGATGTTACGTTGTTGTTATGAAGTAAGTGACCTATGATAACGACATTTCTGAAGAGGAAGTATGGGTGCAGTATGAATGAATGGAGGTATTTGAATAAGTCGACATTTTAATTCCAACCAGAGCTCTGCTCTCAGATGTGGGGCTTCACTGGAAGGGGAAGGGACAACATGGATTCAGTTGAAAGTTTTCATGTCGCTGTTTTTCTTTGACTGGAATGGGATAGGATATAATTAACGAGTAAGGTTAAGTTTATAACACGATGTAAAGCAGGGAAGGAAAATGAGACAATGCATAAATATAACAGCAAATTTTTGCCTATGCATTCATTGTTTGAAGGTTCTTTTCCACATTTTTTCATTTTTATGTTAAGAGTTTTTATTAAGTTTTATTATCAGTTATTTACAAGCGGGTTAATATCACATTTAGTATCAATTCCAGCGGCATATTCATAAGAATTAAAACCAACCTATACATACCTAATAGGTACGTAATAAATCATAAAACATGAACCATGCACTGCTCAAAGCAGCAAAAAAGTAGATTTCTTTGCACGCAAATTTCTTTGTATTTTGATAGTTTGGATATCCCAATAACTTTTATAATCAATTTGGGAATTAATCCATTTAAGAAAGAATTTGGTATAAGCAGAAAAAACCAGCACCCCAACCGGGATTCGAATGAGCGATGTTGCGACTCAATGTCACAAGCTCATGGCATTGAGCCAACTGGAACTACATTTAACACCGATGGGTTTTATCCAGCCTTAAACTTTCAACAAAGCTGTGGAAGGGCACTTCTTTGTCCTTTGTTGGTTCAGGAAGCGTGGGTAGATGATTTAATGAGCGTAACGTAACAAGATTATTATAACTGACATTTTTAAAGAAATGACTCAATGTACAAAAATTGATCATAATTAATAGAATAACGTAGCTGAAATCAAAACTATAATAAGTAGGAATGATACTGGCCATTTTACAAAAAAATAATGTTTAAAATTGCCAAAATCAATAATTGATACTTTAAGCAGTGATTTTGCAGTGAGTATGACACCTACAGAAAGTAAACATAGCTTGTTAAACTCAGCAATTAAAATGCTTTCTTTTGATACCACACTCAATATACCTTGTCATATAAAAAAATTAATGATCTTGACCTTTGACCCCGTTCCAGTGACCGGATTCCCCCCAAATGCAATACCGTTCTTCCTACTAACGATGTATACCTACATACAAAATTTGAACGAAATTGGTCCTCGCGTTCAAAAGTTATCGTGCGCACAGACAGACGGACGGACGCCAAACTGATCGCATTACTAGCTTTCAGCTACGTAATTAAATGATTGTGATAGCAATGACGTGCCTGTAAGTAACTTAAATTATGTGTATGAAAATTCAAATTTTGGATTTTTTTATCAGTGACTTTTCACTGACTGTGTAACGGACATAATGAAACATATACCAATGAAATCAGCAATCAAAATCCTTTCTTTTGATACCCAATTCACTATATTAGGTATGTCATTTGAAAAAATGAAATATGGAAGTTTGCGTTCGCTTTCATTACATCGCTGTAGAAGTATTATCTTCACGATTAATTTAATTGACTTAATTCCACTAATCGTATTACTCTGGTTAGTTTATTAATTAATTACTGCTTTTGAATCATTATTACCAACTTTCTGCTAGCCACATTAAGCATGGGTTAGCATTCAACTGAAAAGAAAGTTGAAAAACGTAAGCAATCACGTGCATTTCTTTCCCCCACGGAATTTCACGCAGATTCTGATGAAATGTTTTAGAACTCTTGCCCTTCAGCCACAGAAAAACGTAGCTAGAAAATCTGTTCCTCCCCGTTTTTCGTTCTACCGGTAATTCAATAAAACTTCCAAGCGTGCTTTCTAGAAGTTGATGCAATAACGAAAGGAAAACATCCAATGGGAAAATTCTCGACATAGAAAGAAGCATTAGATAAGTTCGAGTTTTAATCCAATTTAAGGAAGACTTTCACCTCTCAGCAAGCTTCAGCATGAGTAATATGACACATGTGACATAGTCACTTTCATAAGGCTTCGTAATTTCAACGAGATGAAAAGTACACCCCAAAATGCTTTAGTAGTGGGTGGGTGTGGCAGAATTTTGGTGGAATAAATATTTTATTCCAGTTCCAGACACGCAGGAATTTTTTTTTTCAGGAATGGAAGCAAGCTCCCCTTTTCCCTGATTATTACGCATCATTTCGACTAAAAATATTAACAAACTCATATTAAGTAATTTAGGCAAAGTTTCAACATATTCCATCCTATCTAAATGACTGCTAACTAAAAGATAATGATGATAATGCATCTTAATCATCATCAACATTTGAAAATGACTCCCAAGACGCCCACACCTCATTCCAAAGATGAAGAGAACTGAACCCCTTTCGCTCTTTAGCATATTTTCTGTAGTTTTCTTGCCACCTAAGATCTCATCATGTTCACTTAACTTCCTACTCCCAATCTCTACACAGCATCTTCCAGTCTACTTCTCCCACCATTTATCCAACGGAACAAAAACGGCCCCAGGAAGGAAGCCAAAACGCATTATGTTCATGCCTCAAATGCAGAAAATGGGCTGGATCTAAACAGGGAACTGATCCGGAGCATAATTAACTGCCCATAATTATGTCAAGTTTAACTGCGTTCGGAGAGGATAGGGATAATTTTGAAATGATTGCTTTCACGTCTTCCCCCAAATGACTTTGATAGTTCATAGTTTGGCCCTTTCCTTACAAACAAAAAATCGAAAACTTTGGCTTGTGCTCCCTACTGCAAAGTCCAAAATATCTAAAGATATTCCATTTGAACTATTGAATTCCCCCAAGCAAGATAACGCAACTGAATAACTGCCTACTTAAAAGCAGACCGGGTTCCTTTACAGGATCATACGTCTTGTCAACAGAGCATAACGAAGAACAAGAGATTTTTTATATTTTACCTACATCGGAGCATATTCCCATCCCAGAACCAATATATTCTGTTTTCATGGACTGTGAGCAAACTAACACATCCTATCTCATCTCACATCATCCCTTTCCCTTCATTAATATGCCCGGAGTATATTTTAATAAGTTAGCCATGCATACAACTAACTTGGGAGTTGTAAATTATGCGAGGCATATTAAACGTCTTTTTTGCGTTTTACGATTTCTCGAAATTACAAAATAAATATCAACGAATCAACATACCACCATTCATTTTGTTTATTTCACAGGTATCGCATATCGCTTTTTAATTGTATCTAGAATTGTTCATACGTACTTATTTCGACGCAGTAGCATTATTAGTACATTTGGAGAACATCGTAATTCAATGCAATTGTATGTGTGTAGGCAAATAAATGAAGTGCTTTTTCTAAGAAAAGGTAGGAAAAAACAGGAAGTAGAAAAAAACATTTTTGCTGTGAGCATACCTATATCATCTACACCACCAACACTCATTCTTTGCAGTCGGGTCGATATTAAGTTTGTTGTTTTTAAAGGTGATTTGAAGTCGTGTTCCAACTGAATATCATCATGTTACACATTTTTTCTAACATTTTCACTCCACTTATATAGCTGTTGTATGAGAATTTAAGAGAGAATTCTGAATTAAGTTTAGTTTTTGACTAAGGAATGGTGGAGGAGGGCATGAGAAATAGGATAAGAGAGGGAGTCAAGTCATTATCCCGCATGTTGATTAGCGCTCACTGATAAGGAAGAAAATACGGTTAAAATCATGTCTACATCCGATATTCGAATATGCTTGGTATTTTAGTGTGTGGAGCCCGTACATAACTTATCAGGGAGATGACATGCCCAATATAGCTCGATCAATGTTAGGAAAAGAATTTTCTCTTTGGTGTGCGTGCGCCTATATCTCAATGTCTATTTTTTCTCTGTGGATAAAGATATCGATGCTAATTTTACCATCATCTTAACTTTTAAACTTGTTAAGAATTTTCATTTCAGCCATGCATCATATCTTTTCTTGTTAACAAGCTCGTTACAGTACCAGACTTTTTGCATCGTACTCAATTTTATCTCCGATAATTACACTCCGCCTAAGATAACAGCGTCTAAAAGTGTTGATGAGCCATTCTAAAATTAACGACAAGCTTGATAACTTTTACACAATGGATAATTACAAAACTTTAAAATATGCAGTTTGCAGTATTATATTACACCTTAATAGCTTGCTGAAGCTAATTATAAAATTAAAGCTGAAGCCATCATCCCTATTACAGCATCATCATTAGCCAGTTTGCATTAATCTAATCTAAACAGAAATTTTTCGTTTTTCATTACCATCTACCATCATTAGAGGAGGAAAGGAAGAAGGTTCCATTTACAACTTTTTACATTTTGAACCGCCTGAACCTATTTTTCTTTGGGAATAATCTCGAGAAAAAAGTTAATGAAATAATAAGACGGATTGAAATTGGATGCATGGGATGGTTGCATATCCTGTGGCATTTTTCTCTGTCTTCTTGAGTTGGAATTCATCATCATTTCTTCTTCTTTTTTTACTGGCAATATAAAAGAGTCAAGCTAGGATAATCCGATACCGCTGCTTTCTGACATCTCAGACTCTCTCAAACAGGTACATTGCATCCTCACAAAAAAATCATCAAGACAAGTGATACTTGTAGCTCCAGTGCAATCTAAAGGATTATATGTCTGTGAATTTGCATTTTCATACAAAGCCAATTCTGTTTTATGTATGACTAGGCCTTAGCTCTGCAGAAAAAGGAGGAAAAACGAGTTAAAATAAAAATGTTATTCATCCCATGTTTCATTCCAGCAGTTTATATCCATCCATATTATCCCATTCTTCTTCTTTCATCGTGATCGTGATGATGATGATGCTGACTGGCGTTCCACGGCTGTAGTGATGATGGTAAAATGATGATAGTCTGGTTGAGGGAAAGAAGTGCGTACGTGCGTAGACTCACATACACGCCAGATATTCACGCACTTTGCTTGCGTATGAAAAAAAAGCTGTCTTCTTCTCTCCCTTCAATTGTGTCTAACCAACTAAACTTTTGGCTGATATACCGAATAAGTTCAATGTTGAGCTGGCGGTGGTGATGATGATACTGGTGGTAATAATAATGGAATAGTAATGTGGTTCATATTGAAGCTGGGTTTAATTTGGAGTTGAATACTCCCACAAGGATATAGCTTTTAGCATAAGGAGGAAATTACACGAAGCCATTTTATTCTTGGAGTGGAAAAGCGCAATGCAAGTGAATTAGAGCCCATGCAGTATGTGATGATGTAAAAATAATGTTAAGTTTCGAGCTGATTGTAAATTATGTAATGTAATGGCAATAGCGAAGCGATAATTTTTTCCTCTGCAGTGCAGCAGTGCATCAACGCTTTATAAATATATTGCCGGCCTTTATGCGTCAGATGATGAAAAGATGGTTTTCCTCCAAGAAAATATTATTTTATAATGTTCAAGTAATGTAGAATGGGCATTTTCTGATTAGCATGTCTACCATGTCAGTGCCACGCATCATAAACTGTGTAATTGATACTGATTAAGAAAACAACCAGGGAGGAAATGAAGGACCATCCTCTTCGATTTGTAAGCCAGCAGGTTTGCTCATCATTTAATATCCGAGGGAAAAGTTAATTAATCTGGAATCTAGACACAGCGCCATTTCCAAACTAATTTTGACCAGTGGACCTACTATAACCCCCATTTAAAATCTTTATTACATCATATCATATCTGTAATTAAAACTATCCACCGAGAAGCATTCCATAAAAAGGAAATAAAAAGCTATATAACTAGGTTGAAACCTCAGGGAAAATTAACTTAACACTTTTATTCCATTAGCAAAGAAAGACGGACAGATGGGCGGGCAGCCAAGAGAAAAAATCCCACTTTCACTCTCTTTCCCCGAAAAGTTTTCCCCCATTCCCAATCCTATTCCATGCCATTCATTCCATGGCCATACCCAAAAAATCCCGGGCGGATCGATACATAGAAAGAGAAAGAAAGTCAAGTTCAAGTTCAAAAGGCTCAGTAGTGAAATGCATGCCTCATGTCATATGGAGCCAGAGCTGGAGCTAGAGCTGAGAAGCAAAAATCCATAAAAGTATTCCAACTTTCCTACCATAAGCATATTACATCAGCTCGAGTTGAGAGTTGGAGCTGTAGAAGGGAAAGGAATGCTGACATGACATCCATAGCATTACGCTAAAAGATTACCAACTTTTAGCTGAAAGCAACGACTACTCCACTCCAACTCAACTCCTCCATTTCCATTCAACGGAGAGAGAGTGCGTGCAACGAGGTTGCGTTATACCCAACGACTGGTTCCACCATCGCCTTTGCCACCACTCCTTTATCCAAAACTTTATGCACGTACACCCCATCATCATATATGCCAGGCTAACCCGAGCATTCAAAGCAACGAAAAACTTTCAAGGTTAAAAGAACGCAAAGGGCTACATAGAACTACGCAGTATTCTCTCTCTCCCAGTTTTCTATTCTAAACTCGACATCAGCTCACTTTCAAACACGCAAAATGAGGAACAGGAGGGAGGCATTTCGGAATATATTTACTTCGTTGAGTAGTTGTAGGAGGGTCTATTTCGTCTCGCTATCGTCTCCTGAGCTTTTGCTGGCTTGAATACTTACATACATAATGTAGGTGAAGCGATGGGCTTGAAAATGAAATGCAATTTACGCAGCCATGAATAGAATACGCTTCTCCTAGACGAATACGCATAAACATTCATCCATTTTCTTCCTGGCTTCTCATTTCCTTCAGTGGGTAGATAGGTATAATGTAATGTATGTCCTGGAGCGAGACAGGGCATGGAGTACAATCAGCCTACAAGGGATAGGCACGGAGTGGAATGCTCTGATTTGGATGAATATTTTTTACTTGATTTGCGAAATATGACCCACAATTGTCTGCGTGTGTGATTCACTACATGGATTAATTGATTATTCCAGGGTACTTCCGGAGCTTGGATCATCCGTAGATTTGGTTAGTTTAAATGTTGATTTATTATTAAACATTGATTTTGTAACTCCGTGATAGCAGATTAAAAACAATCCCTATTTTGTAATTTCATGTTCAGTCCAATTTACAAGTGATACGATTGATTTGCTGATTCGTCTAAGTCTGGGGGTTCGCGAAGTCCGGTGTGGTCAAATTTCATCAACTCATGGAAAGCGTCTAGATACAAATTTTTAGTAAGATCTGAGCGTAACACGATAAGCCGTGTCCTAGCTAGTTGAGTGAGTTTTTAGTACGAGCCATTGCAGAATGTATCAAGTGATAAGCAAAGGAGTAGAGGGAATGGAGATAGATATTCATTCGTTCAAGAGAAAATGCGCACATTGCGTATTCCGTTGTTATGTAATAGCTTTGCTTGGAGGAAACGCGAACGCAGACTCACGCATATTCACATTGTGGCGTGACTGCGGAGGATATCTACTCCAGTCCAAAGTCCAACCCATTCTCTGCATGATAGCATTGTTTGTAGTTATATGGCTTATGCTTGCATTTTTTCTCTCATAGTTGGAGTTTTACAAACTTGCACATATTTATAACATGCTTTCCTCCTCCACTCGTTCTGCGTGTCCTTTACTTGACATTGTGGAGGAATAAGTGGCGTTCCATTCCACTCGACTCTGAGAGTGCGTAGAGCTACGGAGCCACTTCCTATGCAGCATTTTCGAGAAATATTTTCCTCCTCTGAACGCCTTTGCACTGGTGGATTATGTAGACTGCGGCAAAAATCTGTCAAGTCATCAACAGAACAAAACCACCACCATCCCCATCCACTTTCTACGCGTTTTCCAATCCAAAAAATCCATTTCCACTCTACCACCACCGACATTGATTGCTTGAAATAAGTGGTTAGAAAAGTGTCCTGCTGAAATAATTTCCTATATGAAGTCTGAATACAAACATGATGCGTGTGTGACTACAAAATAGACTGCTATCTCGCCTTCCCATCCAATCCATTCCCACCCCACAATAATTTTTTAATATAGCAGGTTTCTCTACCTTGTGGTTTCCTTTATTAAACGGAGTTTTGCCGGGAGGAAAATTGCACTTGAACAACTGCTGTCAAGCAAATGTGAAATGCAATCATACATAACTAATCGATACAATTTCATTTTCAATGTCAAAAGGTCTTTCTGCGTAGTTCTGCTTAGTTTTGGAGTGTCGGTTCCTTTGCTCTCCTTTCTTTTCCTTCTGCATGTCTAAATCAACTAGACTACCTACCTACGCCGCATTTCCCTTTTCCTTTTCTTCCCCCTTCTCCCAGCAACAGTTATTGCATGTATGCCAATGTCAATGTCAAAATTATAAATTCCGCATGGAAGCCAAAAGCGACCATTCATTTCAACCGCTGTTCTGTTTGATCTTGATGCTGGGCTGGTTGAAAGGAGAAAAGGCATAAATAAATTATATTGCATCATCGTCATTACCAGTTTCTGAGACATACGTAGAAAAACCAAGTCAAACCACAAAACTTCATTGCATTTAATGATGATGGTTTGAATACAATTTTTTGCAGATGAAAGGGTACAAGACCAAATGGATCTTCTACTCCAGCGCCAGCCATCTCCTCATCATAATATATTTTCATCATCTTCACAAAAATGATGTTGAGGGTGATGCCCAAGATGATCGTAATCGAACTAGTCATTAGTATGTCAAACTAGTATTTTTTCTGGACTCTTCACTTCCACTTTGCCCTTTTCCAGATGGGAAAAAATTGGATTGTGTAACAGAAGGCAACCATGCGCATTTTATGCATCTTTTTCAAAAAAAAAGGCACGAGACCCCAAAGGAGCTCTCTCCGGTTATCCAACGTGAGGTTAATATTAATAGCCACTTGTAATCATTATTGGATTGGTTGGATCAAAGTATGGCTGGACATAGGCATCACAAAAAACTAGCCCTTTTGCCCTTGCATTATTTTTTCTGGAGAAAAAACGCACTTTGAGTGGTCAACAGCATCAAACATCAAACCTCAAAAGTATCGAAACAGATGAAAGTGATAAAAAAAAGATGGAGAATGAAATTGCGCCGTGCATGGAAAACACAAAAAAAAAATATTCCAGACAATTTTAACCACGTTTTAACACAATCTTGCAAAAGACCAGTATCAACCGTCTAGCCAAGCCATTTGCCACATGGCAAATGTTTCCTGATAACTAAATTTATTTTTATTTTCTTATTATCAAAGTAAAAAACGCACTTAAAAAGAGTTATGTCCAAGCAAAAGGGGAGCATTGCATGCAAGAAATTTAAGTATTTTATTGGCATTGACATTGAAATTTCAATGCACATACGTAACTACGTATTTCATCATAATAAATTATGGTAATTAAGTCACCAGTCGTTCATTGTCTTACTTACAATTAGTCATATATAATCATTGCATGAATATACATCGGGGGTAAAACTACCCCTGGGAGGAAAGTTCAAAACATCCCACCTCCGCTTTGACCCCATAATCAGAATCCCCGTATGTCATTTGCTTTACAAACTAAATTTCAGCTTAATCCATGCATAACTATATTTCGGGGGTAAAACTACC
>JAQGAG010001005.1:0-11617 GCA_034696835.1 Lepidocyrtus lignorum
TTCGTCGAAATTTAATGTCGAAATCCACATCGATTTCCAACTGAAAAAATTTGGTCTATTTGTCAGAATTAAGTGTCGGGATTACCACCCGTTAGATTTAACTTCTGATCCTGGAAGGGGGTTCGAAGTAGAATTTGGCGGCTATATTTTAAGGTTTGGCGGCAATATGAATACATGTAAACGTGCGTTGCTTAGCAACGCACGCAGGGTAACGTTGATGTTGCATGGCAAAATTCATTTTCAGTTGATGTGTTGCAACGCATGCACATGCACCCGCCAGCCTAAAAATATAGCTGCCATATTAAAACAAATGCATTTAACAAGTAATTTTTTTATCAAACTATCGCTATATTCTTTATAGCTAAAATCCAGTTCTATGGTTTAAAAAAGATTACCGACAAAATGCTGGTTGATGTGTCGATAATCGATGTCGGGCTTTTAGTTTGTCAAACTTCATAACCGAGGGAAATGCATGACCTAGAGGGATCAAACGCCAGATGATGTACTTTTACTTCCATTTGCATTAGACCTACGTATATTATGTATATTATATAACTAAACTAGCTGACCCGTGCGTGCGTTGCAACGCGTCAACTGAAAATGAATACCGGCATGCAACATCAACATTACCATGCGCGCGTTGCGTGTGTAATCTAGTTGCCAATTCACCCTGCGCGCGTTGTTACGCAACGCTCGTTTATATGTATCTATTCATGTTTCCAGCAAACCTTAAAATATAGCCACGATATTTGAATTCGACCCCCTCCTCCGGGTGAGGGGTCAAAGTTCAAATGTAACAGGTGCTAAACCTTCTTGGTGGTGCATGGAACAATCCCTGAATGTTTCATCGAAATTGGGTTAAGGGTTTAGGAGCGCATAATCCACAAGGCGACAGACATTAATTTTTATATGCATAGATTACCATCTATTTCAAAACCACACTTGAACTTTCCACCCTTGTATATGTTACTTATCAAATTAACACCGTCGCCGCGTTTTTTGCACCGCCTATTAACTCTTAACTATATTTAAAACTTCGAAAAGCATGAAGTGTAATATTAGCTTTTGATCTTAATTAGAGAGATGAATGGATATTCCGAGAAACAAATTCTAGCTTTAGTGTACAAAAAAGAAAATGGCAGTAAAAATTAAAGTTCTTTTTATGTATTAAGAATAAATAGTAGATAACATTGGTTTTATTACAACTTTAATATATTCGTGTAAGTTTTAACACATTTATTGGTTCCAAATGCTTTTTAATATACCTACGCGCATAAATATGTGCGTAAAAATGTTTTGAATTTGTTTATTTTTCAAGCGCATGACCACATGAAATTATTTATATGAATTTAATTTATAATACAGTAATTTTAATAATTAGTTTTAAATATCAACAAACAACTAGGTAAGTAGGTTTATTACAACTTTAAAGCTACGGTTATAGATTTGAATTAAATTTTTACAATTTGGTGCTTAGCAATTTTTTTTAGCGAGAGATGTTAATGGATTGAAATTTCATATGCGTTTTAAATGGTAGGTCGGCATTACATGTTTACAAGAAATATTTTACACATACTTCATATAATGCATTTTTTCTACAAATCCTGATAAACTTTTTACTTATATGACAATATATAAGTAACTTTATACAATACCCAACAAACTGCCTTACTGCAAACTGCAAACTGCCAACGATCTGCCTTATCCATTGGTTTACTTAAATTCATATTCATTGTCAATTACTTACTCTCCTTACCATTTGCATCATGGAAAAATTACCATGTTCATGATTTCTTTCTGGTTTCACGTTCCTTGTTTGCATTTTTCCCATGATGTTCTTGGGTTTTTTTACTGCGTCTAGGACACGTGAAGCCGTAATTGGTCTTATCAGTCAAGGTCAGCCACTTTTAGAGGTGATGGCTGTGTAGTAATGGTTCAAATGTTGAGGTTTTTTGCTGCAGCCATGAATCCTGGGTGCATGCAGCCGGTCATTTCACTCATCATCCTTCAAGAAATGTTTGTCTTTTTGCCCTCCATCTGCGGTGGGCGTCTGTATTACGTAGTTGTAGGAAGAGTTACCACCCACAAAAATTGCCCAGAGGAACTTAAGGGCTAATACATCCAACTTCTATGTAGGATTTGACAGAACGACAACGTGTTGTTGGTCGTTCCTGGTATAATTCAAAGTTTTGAGATTACTGTCCATCTTTATAGTAGCTCATATTATAATTTTTAAGATATTCCTTGCGTTCTTCTTCAGTTTTCGTTCGATAATTTCCATGCAAATATTGTTCAAAGTGTAAAGCAAAAAATAAATCAAGTAAATTTTAATTTTCCTGAACCCCAGCCGGTCCACAGCACATTCCTTGAAATCATCGTTTTCTTGAAATTCGTAGTAGAACGCGACTCGCGGAACATTTTGGCGTCTATTTCAACAAGTCCATGAAATAGTGGAGGCAACACCGAGATTTCGGAATAGTGCATTATATAAATGAGCTTGGGGTAATTCGAGACCGTAGAACAGTAGTGAGTTTGTGAACAATTTTGCAGTGAAACCAGAAACCGATTAAGGGAAGTTGCAGTTCTTTGGAGTCGGGGTAACAGGAACAGGTCTGCAGTGCTGCTGTGGTCGCGCGCTTCCAACTGTGACTATCAATGAGTGAAGAAAAACCTCATCATCATCACTTAAATCGCGAGGAGAGTGGAAGTGGGAGTAATCCAACAACAACAACAGCTACACCGGCAGAGTTGCTTAAGCTAGGAGAGTTTTTGAAGACAAAAGTGCCTTCTCTAGAGCAGTAAATTTTGCTGGACAACTGCTACAAGCTAGTTCAGCAAATTTGGTTAAGAATCCACAAAAGCAATACAGTTTTGAACATCCCCAACCCGCATCAACAACAATGACAACGGAATCAGTCCGTGCCCTCATCAGTGTAAAAGTTACACAATTCAATAAAATCCATGACAAGGTGAAAAAGCATATCGAGGCAACCTCCCCCAAAATCAACGAGTTAAAAGTTGACCTAAAGCTCCTTCAAAAATTATTGGAGGAGACCCAACGACATCGCACCGACCTCATAAATCTGTTAATTGAGGAAAAGAAGGAAGTGGAGGGTGCGGAAGAGGAGGAGAAGCAGTACGAGTTGGAGAGGAAGTTAATGATCGTGGAATAGGGCGTCAATTCAATTGACATGAAGAAAGAAGATAAAGATCAGCAAGGAGGTGGCAGGGCCGACCCGATCGAGCTCCGGCTTTGAACAAGTGGGAAAAAAGGGACAAAAGAACAACTCAAATTTTTAGAAAACTGTCGAAGATAAAGACCATGAAGATATTCGACGCTTGTTGGGGTCTGTGAAAAGGAGGTGGGACAATTATCAGGAGTGCTACTCCGCAGCCCAAGAAGTTTTGAAGAAAAGTAACAACATCCGAAAGCTAACAGAGCTGGATGATTTGCGTCTCATGTTATTAGACAGAAAAGACGCAATTGAAAAGGATGCTCGTAAGCACGTTGAAGATGAAGAAACTCCTACAACAACAGCAATGGTGTTTAATCCAACCCTTCGTCACAATTGAAAGGATGTTCCCAAACTTGGAGCCAGTGTAAAAGATTGGCTTCCTTTTTGGGCGCTGTTCCAGAAGGTGGACGCAGATAAAAAGTTAACGAACATTCAAAAGTTCCAGTTACTTCTTCAATCAACCGTGGAAGGAAGTAAGCCAAGAAGCATTGTAAATGGCTTCATAGTCACCGGAAAAAATTATAAAGCAGCCCTTACCAGACTGGAGGAGCTTTTTTGCAGGGAAAATGTCTTAATCAAGGTGGGGAGCAGGACGAACTGTCCCTTGACAAATTTGCCAGCGACGATTTGCCCGTGACGAAATGTCCGAGGGACGGAAAATCCGGGTGACGAAATATCCCGAGTACGAAAAATCCTTGTAACGAAATATCCTGGTGACAATTGTACCAGATAAAAAAATTATTAATCCGTGATTATTGTCGCTGGCAAATTTGTCGACGGACATTTGGTGACCTATTCATCAAGGTGTATGTGTGAAAGCTACTCCAGCTCTCATTCGACAAGTCTTTGGGGCGGAAAGTAGACTTTAGGCAGTTAGTTACTCAAATAACTGCCCAAATCCGCAACTTGGAGATGCTGGGGGTAACTGCAGATAAAAGTCCACTTGTTATCTACCCGATGGTAGAAGCTTGTCTTCCCACCTTAACGCTTACCTTGTGGCAGCAGCAGAAGTCTGAAGACCTGGTAGAATTAATCAAATTTCTCCACGAGGAGGTCAATCATCAAATGGAGCGGGACCTGGCGAAATTCGAGTTCCAGACAGCCCCCTCCAATGATAAGAAAAATTCAACTCATGACGGGAAGAGGGGAAAGCCTAGCAAAGGGACAACCTCGACAACATCCAACTTCCACAACAAAGAAGTCAAAAATGGAAGCTGCGTATTTTGTGACAATCGTTACCCCTTCAAGGATTGCCGAAAAGCCAAATTTATTGACTATTCGGACAAAAAGCAGCTTCTGAAGAAAAGGGGGGTCTGCTTTGTTTGGAGCCAGGACACCTTTCACGTTCCTGTCCAAACCGTGAGAGTATTAAATGCTCTATTTGCGGAAAACAGCACCTCCAGGGCTTGTGCCGACAACAGAGGGGAGGTGGTAGCGGTAGCGGCAGCAGTAGCAGTAACAAGGATGGGAGTGGTGGTAGCAATACCAACCTCAACACCAATGATGGAGATGGGGGTAGCTCAACGAACCTTAGTCAACCATCTTTACCAGACCCACCGACCAAAAAACTTGGTCTGAAGAATGTAACACAATCAGCGGAGGTTCCCCTCCAAATTTTCCTGCTAAGAGTTTACGGCGCAGAGGGCAGTTCCAGAGTAGTACGAGCACTCGTCGACTCTGGATCACAGAAGTCATATGTACTAGAAGACCTACATCATGATTTCCAGTTCACGAAGGTAGGAGAGGAGACCGTTGCTCATCAACTTTTTGGGGGAACAACGACAGCACCCCAGAAGAATGACATTGTAAAACTAGATGTGGCAGGCGCTAACGGAGAAGCACCTGTACACTTCAATGTTTCCTGTACCAACCGGATATCGAATAACATCCCAAGCGCAATGGATGGACGAATTCCGCCGGAGGGGGGTAAATTTTGATAAAACAAATCATTCCGCTACCATTGAGCTATTGATTGGGAATGATGTGGGACCTCGGCTGTATACGGGGCAAATTGTGGATTTCGGTACAGGGCCGGTTGCAATGGGGACGACGTGGGGGTGGGTGATATGTGGAAGCTGCCATTGCTGACTTTACACTTGAACAATTCTACTATGGCAAATGTCACCACCGCACTCATGGACCTCCCACTCAATACAATCTGGGATTTGGAGAATCTCGGGATTCGAGATGAGGCCACCAAGCAATCAAAAGAAGATTTGGCGGCCCAAACCCAGCAACACTACGAAGCGACTGTAACCAGGGAAGCCGACGGGAGATATCAAGTCCCCCTCCCATTCCTTACGGGAGCCACAGAAAAACTCTTTCCCAATTACTATTCAGCTGAGAGCCGATTACGATCAACAACTGAAAATATCCGAAAGCAAGGATATCTTCAACAATATGACGAATTAATCAAACAGTGGGAGCTCGATGGGATGATTGAGGAGGTTACTGAAGGCGACGACACTTCAAAAGGGCATTATCTTCCACATAAAGGAGTTGTTAAACTTAGCAGTGCCGCCACTTCCATTAGACCAGTATTTAATGCTTCAGTAAAGCCGAAGGGAAAGTCATCGTTAAATGACTGCTTGTAGAAGGGGCCGAAACTTCTGGAATTAATTCCAGCCCTTCTTACTAGATTCATAATGGACAAAGGTGGCGTCACCGCCGATGTTAAAAAGGCGTTTCAACAAATCAGCGTCAACCCCAATGATCGAGACTATCTGAAGTTTTTATGGTGGAGCGACAGTAGCTGTAACACTATCAAGGTGTACCGACACACTCTTGTCGTGTTTGGTGTATCCAGCAGCCCATATCTACTTGGAGCTGTTCTAAAATATCACCTCCAAAGAAGCCCCTCAACCCATGCAGAGACAGCGAGGGAAATTATTGACTCATTATATGTCGACAACGTTGTTAGTAGCCAGCCCTTGGTGATGCAGGCGCAGTACCTGGGGAGGCAGTCGTAGGAGCTACTCATTCCAGCTCAGTTCGACCTCCGGGGGTGGGAGTATGGGCCTATGGAAGGGGGGGGGAATTATTCCGATTATGGCCTTATTATGGGATACCGACCAAGATACGCTGTCTTTAGATCTGAAGGCGGCGATGGAGAAAGTTGGGGTAGGAAGCAGCCAAAGAATAGTTTTGTCGATAGCGCATTCATAGTACGACCCCCTGGGGGATCATCGCGCCTTTTGCTATCCAGGGAAAACTGCTGTTAAAGAAATGTCACCAGGCGAAAGTAGGCTGGGACAAAGCACTTCCCCACCCAATAGACTAAAAAGTTGCCAAGTAGAGTAATCAAATCAAGCAGTTAAAGAAGTTAACCTTTCCTCGTCATAGTCGTTTTTGGATAGGAAGTAGCAGGACACTTCACGTATTCAGCGACGCAAGTTCTCAAGCGTTTGCTGCGGCCGTTTTCTTGAGGGTGGAGAACCACAAAGGAGTAGTCATTACTTTCATTCAATCGAAGGCAAAGGTGGCACCAAGAAATGCCACTATTCCATAGCTGGAGCTGTTAGGATGTCTGATTGGTGCTAGACTGGCGAAATCAATTCGCAGCGATATGAAGCGTCTTGTTCCGACCACTTACTAAACGGACTCCAAAACAGTATTGGCGTGGATTACGAGAGAGGGTCCGTGGAACATTTTTGTTCACAATCGAGTGAAGGAAATCAGATATTTGACCAAGGCAGAACAGTGGAAACATGTCCCGGGCAAGCTTAACCCTGCAGATTTGCCCTCGAGAGGATGCAGCGCTTCTCAACTATTATAATCGCGTTGGTGGGAGGACCTGGATAGCTTTACCTAGCCCAAGAACCTTGGTCAAAGACAGAAGCAATAGCTGATGAATCAATCATCATTTCCGAGCGAAGAAAAACCGTGGCTATCAACCTGGTCACCACCCCACACCCAATGGACAACTTTCTGAAGATTTCAGACTACACCAGAATGTTACTAGCCGTAGCAAGATGGCTCAGATTTATAACTAATCTGAAGGAGAAATAGTTATCAAAACTACTCATCAAATTCAACCCACAACTCTTCCCCTCAACATAACAGAAACAGAATTGAAGAAGGCTGAAGTGGTTATAATACGCCACTCCCAACAGCAGTTGCAGGAAGATCCAACAAGGATCAGGAAGCTGAGACCCTTCAAGGATGAGAATGGGATTTGGAGAACCAGGACCAAGTTATTTCAAGATGACGAGCTTGAAATTTCGTCAATAATTCTAATTGATGGCAACCCTTTCGTGGATAGGATTATCTGCCACCTTTACCAAAATATGTCTCATCTGGAGACTCAGCTTTTGTTGGGGAAGGTTCGGGAGACTTACTGGCTCACCAAAGGGAGACGAGCAGTAAGGAAAATCGTAAGGATATCAAGCAAGACCCATTCAAGTCGAAGAAGCTCCCCTACCGGTTACCAGAACCGCCAGAGGAATCTCATTTCATGTGACTGGTGTCGACATGGCTGGTCCACTCATCTTAAGGGGGAAATAAAGTTTGGGTGTGCATATTCACATGCGCAAGTTTTCGAGCGGTTCATCTGGATTGGTGGATAAGATGACCACTGACGCCTTCTTCGAAGCGTTCAGAATGCTTGCAGCCAGAAGAGGAAAACCTGCTATTGTCTACAGTGACAACGGTCTCAACTTTACGGGGGCCAATGCAGCTTTGCAGAAAATTAAGAAGGAAGAACTGGAGAAATTTTCGCTAACAAAGCGACTAGAATGGCGTTTCAGCGTCCCTACTGCAGCGTGGCACGGAGGATGGTGGGAGCGACTCATAGGCTTGATGAAAAACCTATTGAGAAAGGAGCTTGGAAATCGCTTTGTTTATCGTAGGGAGCTTGGAAATCGCTCCGTTCATCGTAGGGAGCTTGAGTTACTGGTAGCGGAGGTGGAGGAGGCAATGAACAATCGCCCCCTCACCTACTTGACAGAGGACCCCGACGACCCCTTGGCCCTCACTCCAAACATGCTTGTGAGAAATGCAGGATTAGGATATTTCCCAGAGCTCAACATCAGAGACGCAACCAGTGCCAGAGCCGCCCATAAACGAGTACAAAGACTCAGGGAGAAACTCAACATTCGGTTCCGAAATGAGTATGTGGGGGCCTTGGAATTCCAACGTGGCTGGCGAAACTCTACAGAACTACAAATAGACGATGTAGTTCTGGTCCACCACCCCAATGACAAAAGACAAGACTGGCTGATGGGAGCGATCACCGGTATTATTCCAGGACGGGATAACTTCACCAGAAGTTATTGGGTGCGGACCACTAGAGGAGTTATAAGCAGACCTGCCTAACACCTATATCCAATGAAATGGGCAGAGCTTTCAGCTAATGAAAATATTCAAGATGAGTAGAAAAACAATAAATACTTATTGTTTCATTCACATTCTAGTAGGTAGGGAGGTAAAACAAGAATATGATTTCTAATCATTATTTTTCTTTGGTGTTCATTTTCAGAAACACCCGAGCAGGATGGATGGCGTTTTCATTTTCGTCCTTTGTCGACATTGTAGGATTCCGGGGGGCTTCCGTACTGGAGTCAGTAGGACCCGTAGAGAAGGCTTCAACACCAGTCAACACAAGTCACCCGGAATCGTCAGTTCCTTTACGAGTCATCATCGACTCGTCGACATCCATCTTGCTCCAATAAAAATATACATATTAGTTTAAGAATTCAATTGTCTATTTCTTGTTGTTTGTTTGTTTGAAAACTGCACGGCCCTTAATGTCGTGGATAGTTTGGTAAGAGTGTTGTCAGATTTATACCTCCCCCAACCATTTCCTTATCATCTAAAATAATGGTAACAAGTAGAAATCAGATCCTTGCAGAACGGTCAACCTTTTTTTCCATCACGATATTTGTTTTTTTTTCTACGGTGAACGCTGTCGCAAGTGGTTAATTCAATTATCAGTCAAGGTCAGTTGCTTCAGAAGCAACTGCCCTCGCAGTAGAGTTTCACATATTGAGTTTTTTCGTGTAGCCAGCAAGTCTGGAGTGAATTACCGGGACGTTCACCCTTCTAGTGGATCGTCCTTCAAGAAATGTTCGTTTTTTCTGACCTCCATCCGCGGTGTGTGTTGTTATTACGTAGTTGTAGGAAGGATTACCACCCACAAAAGTTGTCCGAGAAGAATTTTAGGTCTCATATAGCCACTTTTATGTACAATTTTGACAGAAGGACAACGTGTTGTTGGTCGTTCCTGGTAGAATTCAAAGTTGGAGAGTACTGTTCATCTAGATAGTAGCTCATATTATAATTTCAAGATATTCTTCGCGTTTTCAATCCAGTTTAATTCAAAAATTCACTGTAAAATTGTTCAAAGTGTGCAAAAGAAATCAAAAATCCAATTTTCAATTACTAATTTTGCTCCTGAGCCGGCCTACAGCCTATTCAAGTATATATTTGGAGAGTAGAAATCATTTGAAACATAATCGTGAACCCCGGGGTCGACACCTGGGGCCTGAGCATAAGAACTCAAAACATTATTTGTATGTAAGAATACAATTTTATATGACTGTTTACCCCAGTCATATGGCTATAAGGCTCGGACAACGTGCCATCAAAATGTTCGTAGAAAAAGAGCTATCAGACAGTATACAAAGCTCACGTTGCCCAAAATTAATCATAGCCCCTTTTTTCTAATGAAAAAATTTCCCATAACACTTTTTTCATTCTGGCAAATTTTCTTATTGGCCTTTTTTGATTCTAACAAAATTCGCGATAACCCCTTGTCAATTGGAAGTGACGATATGAAAAAACAAAATTTCACATTTAGGACACAATAAATAGGTTAGGTTAAGTATGTTTGTCGTTGGGCATATTACAAATTGAAGCTAAAATCAGAGTACACAATATATATCAAAAATTGCACACGGTATTTTTTCTGCATAAAAACGTTGTTTGCTCCACAGGTCAGCAGGGCGTTATTAAATGAGATTATTAGTCTCCGTAAAAAAAGTTCATTCACAGGAGAAGCCACAGTTATGCGTAAAATGTTCTAATTCAATGAAAAGTTGCACAATATCGCTTTCTACAATGACTTACCAATCGTTCTTAACTCTTTATTCGATTTCAAGCCTCGTACTACTTTAAAACAATTAAATAACTCAAAAAAATAATGGATATTCAAACAGAAGTTACATTTCCCATGGCATGGGGTCTGTATCAAAATTGGTAGTAACTTACTTTAAGCACCAAATCAAATAAACCAACACAGAAAACAGAACCGGGGTGGACTTGGGCATGAGCATTTCAAATTCCACATATTTTTACATGATTTGTGGGGCTATGAGCTCCATTTTTGGAGTGTACAATAAGAAAAAAGTAGACAAAGACAAATGCTATAAAAACTAAGGGATTTTCTGACAAACGTAAAAAAATAGTTAGGGTCATATTTAATTCACCTTAGACTTGTATGTAGTTGGCACTTTCCGCACGGGGTTTTTCCTTTGTGTACGTGGCAATAATTAATAGAAATAAGTTGATTAAGTCACTTCCATATAGATGTTTTACGGAGAAAGTTTAATAGATACGGAGTTAGATTGCATCTAGACGCATGAGTAGGTAGCTTACCTTTGAATGAGAGTTAAAATTTGACTACCGATTTAACGGACCCCCAAAATTAAACGTCGTAGCTAAGGGCCCGTAAATACTAATTTTCCTTTCATCTGGCGGTGTGTAGGACTGTCTGAACGAGACATTGGCATTGAGCGGCCTAGCTGACATCTGATTTCACGGACCTCCAAATTAAAACGTGTTAGCCAAGTGTCCGTAATTTTTTGTGTAATATAGTAAATTAATACCCGTCAACACTTCTCTTGTGTGTTTATAATAACCCTGCCTAGCGGTGATTGGGATTTATTTCGAACGAAGTAGGAGGATAGTGCCCTATCCGAGTCTGATGAAGAATGTCTTATCAGAGTTTACTCTAAGAAATTGTTAAATACCGAGAATAAGGTAAATATGTGATTGCGGTTAAAAGGTTAAAGAAGTTGAAAAAGGCGAAATAACTTAGCGTTACCAGTTTGGATTAACTTAGGAGCAATATTTAGTTCTAAGTTTAGAGAGGAGTTGGGAAGTTTTGCGGATTCATAATTTTGCTCTTACGAGGGTAAGTTTTGCGGCCATACGCGCCTCCAGACATATGAAAAAAATTTTCTAGACCAGTTTTTAACGCTGATTACGAATCTGTAAAAAGTTCCCTGATCCTTTTAACTTTTGTACATAAGGGAGCACTTTTACATGTTAGGTCACCGATATAATCGAATTTAATAACTATTTTTGATAATAGTTTTAATGTTATACAATTTTATGTAAAAGTTTCAAGTTTTTCAGGAAAACCGATTTCACATTCGAAATCT
>JAQGAG010001006.1:0-11610 GCA_034696835.1 Lepidocyrtus lignorum
AAAGACTAAGGGTCCACACTTGAAATAAATATTCTTGTCCTGAGCTATCATTAAGGGAAAAGCCCTTAATCCCGACATTACTAATTAATTTAAATATCATTTTTATAATAATCAATCATGTACAAAAGTTGCACATTTAATTTGAATTTGTCATCTTTCCTAATTAGGACATTTTATAAAACATATATAATAACATTAGCCGCATAACATGCATAACAAGTAATTCCTGGGAAATAAATTCCAAACTAACTTTAATTTTGCGTAAACATTTTTGTGGTTTTCTTTGTCTACTGTTTCGACTTCTCTACCATAAATGTTTCACGGGAAGCTGTTAGAAAATCAATTACAGTGGAATAATTCAACTGCCTAATAAAACTGCAAGAAATGGTTGTTTAGTTAGACTTCAAGCTGGTAGCGTATAAAGCATTCATTTTTTAATCCAACAACAATATTTAGTTGAGTGGGTGCCCACACCTTCTTCTTTATCATATTTGACATTACTGTAAGTTTCTAAAAAAAAATTTTTCCAATAAAACTTTATTCGATCAAAAAAACGCCCCAGAAAATTGACGTCGAAACCGAAGTCTCTCGAAATATAAACTCATCGAAAAAAGTTCATCAAATAATTAAGGGCATTAAAAAGAAAACTGTAAAATAAAAGGTCGTAAAATAAATCATCGAAGAAGTGATAGTAACCCAGTTGAGTTATACATCGGTACTGTTGACTCTATTGTAAATACTGGTGGAAGCAATTTTTCTTGACTTACATTACCCCTATATTGGAAGCTAGGAACATAACGGTATTTTCTTGCCGCTAGCGCTGGGTTTCTTATCGAGTATAAAATCATTACTGATACCATAAACGCAAAAATTAAGTACAGTAAAAGTGTTGGGTCAGAATAAAGATGTACTATTTCCCCAGTCGGAGATGTGGGTTCAACTGTGGATTCATCCATCTCAATATTCCCAATTGAAGCCTCAGTGGCATCATCAGAAATATTCTTACATTTAGCGACTGGTATGGAGCCTTTGGCATCCTCTACAATGACTTCGACGACGACAGCGTCAATGCTGCTGTCAACATCTTTATGAGAACTGACTGCTCCAATAATGCTGGTGCCTTCAATAGATCCCGTGGGAATAGCCTCCCTGCTGCTGCTGTAATTTCCGGTGTTTGTCTGGTCAATGTTGGCGAGGGAGTCAAAATAAACGATTTCATCGGGTTGAGTCGTCTCCAGCGGAAGAGCGTCGACTATTTTTATAATATAAAAGTCAAACCTATTAACATTTCTGCGTTGTGACTATGTATGTTTGATTATTTTTTTTGTTTACGATATATACTTACGCCCACTTGAGCTCATAAAGACCACAGTGAGTATGGCCAAAGAGAAAGGGATTCCAATGAGCAGCTTCATTTTAATTATTGGGACCGAGTAAGACCTAGTCTGTAGAATTGAAGAGGTTACGCACTTGAAGAAGAACCTCAACTGTATGATTAAAAAAGAGACATAAGTTCCCTATTTATATCATGGAATGGGATACCTCATTTTTAAAGAATTTTGCCCAATGAATCAAACCATATAGTAAAGTCTCGTTAAAAATTAAAGAAGCAGATGATGTAGCACGTAAATTGATTTCATTACGATTTTCTTGGAATGCGACAAAAAGAACCAGATGGCGATTAAAGTAGCTTTAAAAGAAGCACACTGAATTTCCTACCCTTTCCAATCCATAAACGCTTTTGCTGCAATTGAGGCATTAATGGCTACGTGGTTTTCGCTAAAAACGACTCATTTCTTTCATATTTGAATTTATCATCAACTGATGTTACAGCTCCAGTTTTGGTAAAAGATTAACGGGGAGTGACATTCAATAAGTGCGTTTTAGCGTGAATACTTGGAACCTAGCTTTATAAGCTGTAATCTGTGCTTACTTTCCATTTACGAAGTACAAATTGTGACTTGTGACCACCGTGAACAAGTCGATCGTAAGTTAGATTTTGGCAAAACTACTTCAATCATCAACATTCAAGAACTTCTTGTTTAAACATAGATTACAAGTAGTAATTAATGTGGGGTGATGATCCTGGCTATGTCATGATTAGAGATAAACAGAAAGTAACATATAGTTCAAAGTTCAAATACGCGGTAAGTACCATGTACCATTAGCCAGTCTTGCTCCATTCATTGCGTTACAGGATTCCACCCAGAAGTCAAGGACACATTGCATTTCTTATGGTTGAAAAGTCCCCGAATTTCTTGGAGGAGGTTTGGCAGTGCACATCACTCTCAAAACTACTGTAGTTTTAATATACCTATGTATGTATATTATGTCGCTAGAAATTTGAATTAATTACTGGTGCTAGCTTACAGGCTCAAGTGTTGTTATCAAAGTATGTTAAGACGAATATTTTGCTTGTATTTCCCTAATATTTTATGTTCACACGATGCATGCCAGCATGCCAATGATTTGACACCATTAAATGAATTGCGCCAAATTCAGCGTAACATGGTACATATTGGGATTTGATGAAGAGTAGCTATACGCGACAAACTGTATTTAAAAGATTAAATCAGTGACTTTTCAGTGAATTCTACTGAAGTATATAAAAAACAGCAATTTAATTAAAACATGGTTTGGTATATGTATTTAATCAGTCAAGGTATATTATTTACAGATCTTAGTAATATTTATAGATCTTGGTTTGTCCCTATATTGTCACTAAATATTTTAATTGCTATAACTTATAACAAAGGCATAGCGCTAGCTGGGATTTCCGTTTCGTGTCAATGATGGATCGGACGACAACAAACCTCGTGGAATAGTTTGATTAGAAGATTCTGCTACTACTTCATCTATAATTTAATTTAAAAAAAAAAACAATATTAAAAATATTATGTAAATATCAATTTTGACAGAATGAGATTTGAAGATTTGTTACAGTTTAGAACACTTTCTTATCCGAAATTGTAAAAAAATGCTCTGCCACGTCACTTACAGTAGGATGGTGGGGGCTCATCAAGTCTTGAGTTGGATGGGGCTTGATGATTAAGGTTGAGTAAACCAGCTAGATTGACACTCCTGTTTCCGTGAAGCGGAACCGGATAGGATGCTTGTGAGGATGGTTGCTGCCGGTTGGAGTTTGATATGCTGTGAATATACTGCTGTGTAATTCTGTATGGTGGTGTTTCTGTTATTGGGAACGTTGCTGTGAAGGGTGGTGCTGCAACCATTAAAAAGTACAATATATTTCACTAACGTTGCAAAAAATGTTGCCAAAATGTTTTTTTTCGAAACTTGTATCATACCAGTTGTATCGGAATGTTGGAGTGCTCGTACGCAACCACATAAGAGAGAGATCACTATCGCTGCTACAATCACACCGATCCCCAAAATAGCCATAAATGACGATTCCATTGTGTCGTCCTTGATGTTTCCAAACGTATTTCAAAATATAATTTAATTTAAGTATTCTACTGAAACTGAACCTCCGTAACAACGTGTCTGATCCAATCGACCGTAACCTACAAATAACAAGCAGCCAAATGAAATTCTTGTCTCCCAATTCAATTTGTTGAGATTTAAAAAAAACAAGTACCTAAGTTATAAATACAACAACTGTGACTCATCTAAACTAAAAAAAATGAATGATTTGAACTTGGCCAATAAGCAACGTAGAGATTATGTGAATGCGTCATGAAAAATCTGATTTTTATGACGCTGATGCTGACCATGCGATGGCCAATTTTATTTCTTGCTTATGTATATGTAGGTATGTATGTAATTCTACTATCAGTGTTCGAGCCATTGCATTTGTATTGATGTAAATATTTAATAGTTATTAATGTGCATTGCAGACTACCAGTGGAACCTGATAATATTCTTATCATGACAGTAACAACTTGGACAATAACCGATTAGATGCTTGTAAAACAGGAATAATTATTTGACATTCTTCAACCCCCTGCCATTTAGTCATTCGATCAGCCCTACAGCTATCGGAGCTTATGTTCCTAAATATTACGGACAGTAACGCCTAAACAAGCAGAGAGAGAGACGTCTCCGTTACGTAATAAATAATTGGAAACCGCCTACGTAGGTAAATTATTACTAATCATTCACCTACGTACGTGGTTTTCAAATGTCGCTGGGTTTTAACCAAGTGGTTTCTACTCAGGATTAAGTTGTGTAACTTGGGGAAAAATTTATAACAGAAGAACAACATCAAAATTTGAACTTTTTAACTAAAAAAGCGGACAGCATTTATTTAGGAATGAGAGGTATCATTGTAATTTTTACTAACAACCAAAGGTCAATTGACAATTTTAAGTCATTTTAAGTTTTGATTATAAGAAATGTCACCAAAATAGTCTCATACATTAATTTTTTGTTTGAAAATATATTTACAGGGTATATTTTACATGGTTTCCACTAGAATTAGCTACTTAATGTACGAAAGTGTGTAGAGGTAGTTATACATAATAACGGCATGGTTCCAGCACCGAGCTTCTTTTAATTGGCAAATAAGGACATGGCGAAAAGTTTAAACGAAACAGTCAACAAAGCTTTCATTTGGCATTTGATAGTAAGTAAATGGGTTAAAAAGCTACCTAATTATAAATATTTCAGTACTCACGAGGAAGCCAACAAGGCAAACTGTTGTTTTTTAACTGAAAGGATGACAGTGTACCTTTAACTCGATTTAGAAGAATACCAAAAGAGCACAAATTGTTACTTAACTAATACGTATGCTCGAGTACAGATATGCCGGTGCGTTTGTAACTATATAAATCGGGAACCAGATAAAATTTTCATGCCTTTGATTTTATGTTTGTCTTGGAATGACGCTTGATTCGTGATTTTAGCGTATGCAGAGTGGCACGGAAAACATTTCGGTTTGTTTTTTGTTTCTTAAAAACACCATGTGCCTGTGATTAGTAGGCATACAAGGAGGAGTAATTTTAATAAGCTCGCATGCCGAAAGAGAATGCATGTAAATGGAAGTATCTAATGAAATGTATGGCAATGAAATCATCTAGCATAATGATTGTTAAGTTTTTTGACATTTTTATCTCACGGTTTCTTAAATCAATAATATTTTAGCCGTATTTTTAAGTGTCGTTAATTAAGAAGCGCGTAGAAATAGGTACCTAAATGACGGGATATGATTTGCCTCTAAAATTTTAAATGCGTATCTAGTTATTTTCATATTTATTTTGCGTGACATAACTGCCTCATTAATGATCTTGAAATCAAATTTACTGACAAAATATGCATAATGTGTCTGCGTTATATTTCAGGAAATGAAGTTAAATTCAACGACCAAATAATAGTTTTAAAAATGATTTGAAAGTAAATCTGTCATTAAGTGTTTCGGCTGTTCCAGTTTCTTCATGATTTGAAATGGTAGATGTGGCTGCACGAAGGTTAGTATTATCATTTGCGTCAAAGTGTTCATGAGAGCAATCATGTTCCGTAGTGCTAGTAACGGAAGTGACACTTCTGGTAGTGGTAGTGGGCGGCTCCATGGTACTGGAGGTGAGATGGTCAAGGGAAGATGTTTCAGCCTCATCTTCATGAGAACATTCATGTTCCGTAGTGCTAATATCATCAATCCTCGAATTGGGATTTTCAGAACTCGCTTGGACATTGGCAGTGCTGGTGATATGGTCAACGGAAGAAGTTTCAGTGTTGGTGGTGGTCTCCTTCTCTTCAGTGATTAAGATCGTGCCTGTTGTAACGTCTTCATGAGAACATTCATGTTCCGTAGTGCTAATATCATTATTAGATTGACTCGGATTTTCCGTGCTGGTGTGGTCAATGGTGGGGACGTGGCCACCAGAAGAAATCCCAGCGGATGAAGATGTGTCGACCGGAAGGGCGCCAACTATTTTTGATAATTAAAAATGTGTAATAAATATGTGTAGTCGTTATATGTATGTTTTTATTTGATCGTTTTGTTGCGCACGAAATAGACTTACCACCACCGTTGCTTGTGAGAAGCACTCCAAGTGCGGCAAATGTGACAGCAAGTCTAAGTATTGTCTTCATGCTTAAACTGAGTTTTGGGTTTGACGTTGATTTTGGATGGGAAATTAGAGAGGTAGTTGTAGTTGTGCACTTCAAGGAGAACTTCAAGTTTATGATTGAGAAGGTGCCGTAGATTCAGCTTATATACCCGAGCCTGGACCGGGATAACTCGGTCCATACATATTTGGTAGCAATAAATACAATCATTTACCGTAAAATATAGTGAAATTTCCCTGAAATGGAATTATTTATTCCTAATTGACTTGACAAATTTTATCTATGGACTGTGATAAGAGAAAAAAGTTCAGTTGTTGCTCTTCATTAAGCTTTTTCAAAAATATCCTTCGAGTAAATAAAAAACCAGAAAGTCATAGTTCAGCTACTCCGTAAGACATTTATCCAGCTAGGCACATGCTCTAAAGCGGAATTAAAATTTCAGATACCAAAAAGTTGCATTATAGTTCTTGAATTTTCATGTGATATCGGTAAGCATTGCAACAGGTTTTATTTTTCAGGGGAATGAAAGCTTATAATACTGCCATTCATCTGTTCGCGACATGTATTGACATAAGTTTAGAGATTTTTATTTCGTCCGGTATTTTGTAGCCCGTAAAACATATCATCCACAAACATTTGCGTTGATCCGCTGATGTACTTAATTATACATTACCGTATTACGGAGAAAACAAGAACGAAGTCACTCGTCAATTTTATTTAGGTACGCCAGAATTATTTCGAGGTAAATTATAAATAACAAATTTGCTTTATTGCACTACGTCGCATACAAATAAATTCGGGCTTAAAGCCTAAATTCTTTCCCAGCTATGCGCTAACTACAAAAATCCAGCTCATGATTAGCAAAGACGAACTTGTCATTCTAGAAAATGCCAATCTTTACGCATTGCTGGTCATATCTTTGCACCTTATGAACTTTGTAACACTCACAAACGAAGTAACTACGCTGAAAGCGAGTAGGTCCCTAATTCCCAGAATCGATATTCCAGCACACGGAAGTTTTATCATAACTGGAACAACACAAAAACTATTGGTAAATTTAAAGGTCCTAACTAAAATATATTATGCTGCTTCTATTAATAATGATTTTGCGTTTTTTATACATTCCAGATCGATAACTACTCTGAACAAACTTTTAAGCAACATACATATCAGAAATCCGTTCCTTTTTTTATTGTATTTTCAAAGATTTTTTTTTTTACAAAAATGTGTAATGTCGGGATAACCAGGATGGAAAAATTATGGAATCCAAAATATGACTACCCAAGCACAGCTTACTTTTCAAATGATTGCATGTGTAAGAAATACGATCGACGATCGTTTATTTTCAATTCGATTTTTAAAAATGACGACCTTCGAAAAATGAAATAGTTTTGAATGATTATATGCTTGAAAAATGTTTTAGCTTAGTCTTCAACGTTATTTTACAATACTAATATTACTTACTATGTATTTATTTTATATTTCACAATTTAACTTTATGCAATTGACTTAATCAATCATACACTTATATTGCGTTATCTTACTATCTAAAAAATAGGCAACATAAGACCATCCACGGTTCTCAGAACCATATCATAAAAAAAGACTGCATCCGACCCTTTCCCACAATCCCCACAATGTACATAAGACTTTTTTTTCAAATTACATGGTATAGTAAATGGGGTATCAAAGCAAATGATTCTTATTGCTGATTTCAGTAGTGTACGTTTCATAAGTGTCAGTTACATAGTCACTGAGAAATCACTGATTAAAAAATCCAAAATTTCAATTTTCAACAAATGTTTGATTATTATGAAATATTATGCTTCGAATAACTTACAGGTACGTCATTGTAATTACAATCGTTTTATTCTAATATATCTCAAGTATAACATTATGTTATGTAAAAATCGAGTATATAAAACATAATTGATTTCATACTTTCATAGCGTAAACACTTACTGATGTATTAAACTTATTAAAATTAGACTTATTGAAGGGTTAATTTTTGAAGAATACAGGATGTATTAAATATGGTTAGTTATGCCTATCCGCCTCTTCCTTACTGGCTTGAAACGAATCCAAATGAATTTCTGGTGTGGTTTGCTTCGTGCTTCCCTCGAGGGTTTCTTGTGTTTCATTAGGAGTAGACGTTCCGGGTTCAACGCTGAAGTCCACAGGCTCCTGCTTCAACTCTTCGAGTGTCACAACCCCTTCATCATTCGCAAGGACCCTCTGATCCTGATCTACAACAGTCCAAACGCCGTCTTCACGGAGCCAATACATCTTATCACCTTGCGAGAAGTTCTAGAAGTCGGCTGCCGATGCTGTCACGGGGGAAGCATCAGTTCCTATATCCACATTCAAGTCTCATACTGTTGCTGGAACAACTGGATTGTCACTCTCCGTGTCGACGTTGTTAGTCATGCCAGATTCGTAAGAAACTCGGGATTCTGTCGGGATCGCGGTGACACAGGTGGGAAGCTGATAGGCCAAAGATAATCCGAATCATTGTCACCACCTTAACGACGCAGCATTCGCAATACAAAGCGGCTCGTCTTTGCTCTTAATAAACAACAAAAAAACTAAACTAATTATAACTAACTATAATATCACAAATTAAATAACTTTTACATGGAATTAGTTCTACCTTTTGGAGGAAACTGCTCGAAGTCTTCATCCAATAACAAACTTCCGCGGGGTTTACTGCGTGATTATGCGGTTCGTTCCAATGCTTAATCATTGCACTAATCTAGACCTAGGACCCAATCACTCCAAAATCGTATTCATTCGTGTTGGATGAATTCCTTTCAATAATAGCGTGAATTTTCTTTTTCCTCAAGTCAGTGAGCGACCTTGGCGTCCTAGTCTTGCCGATATTGGGGAATATTTGCTTCAGCTCACTTCGCTGAGGTAGCCTCGTCTTAGCCTTTGTGGAGCTCCTAACAGATCAACAAAAATAAAAAAATCATTAGTCAGAGATTAGTTAAATATTATCAATTTAATTGTTCACTAACTTCCTTGCATTAGAATAGAACAAAAATATAAATTGCCACAATTATTTTACATACAAAATCCTTAAAGGGACGCATTTCGACTTTCCCAGCAGTCTTGAGTTTTTGAAACTCTGCCCATACTTCTTACAACTAGAACAGGACCAAGAAAGATAAGAGGATCAGCCCAAGTCCCCTCTAGCTCTTACTTACTGAAGGTGACTTAACACTGCTTTCAAACCCGACCTCCAAATCCCCCTATTCTGATTCCCCACTTCTGCGCGCAAAAAAAAATTCAATTTATACAGGATCCTAGTGTCAACAAAAATGCGCAAGCGTAAAAGTTGCTGTTCCGAATTCCCGAAAATAAATAAGCAGCGTCGCAAGTCCCAACGGAATCCCATTCCTTTAGTTTGTCTTGATGGAACCACAGCCAACTCAGAAAGAGGAGGCGCTTTTCACTTGACAGCTTATAAATAAGTACACTTTCCGACATGGACTTTCGACGAATTTCTTTTTGACTTAACTATACGTCGGAAATCGATGTCGCGGTCTACTCTGAAATCAAATTCCGACAAATTTAAAATGTAATGAGTTATCAAAATGCTTAAATTTAATTCTAATATAAATATATTGTGTAAAAATCAAGTATACAAAACAAGTAATTGATTTCATACTTTCATAGCGGTATAGCGTAAAAACTTTATGACTAATTGAAGGCTTAATTTTTGAAGAGTACAGGATATGTATAATATATTTAGTTATATGCTTATCTATTCTATCGTATGACAACAAATTACTGAGGCAATTCATTTTACAAACACTGATGTACTGATATAAACGGTTTTTCAAAAAAAAAACTCACTGGCTACATCCTATTGATTCACGTTTAGAGTCTCCCTTTCATGCCCTACCCCCCTTAGGTCAATATCAATCGCCTAAACTACTATTGTAACAACGTCACTGGAGTTAATATTTAATAAGTTCAAGTATAAAAATACTCCAAATTAATCAGTTCTTTAAGTCATCCTGCCAAAAGTATTAGCCATGTTTAGGGAGCGGAGCCAACGCAGTAGGATTTGGATTCTCGTTAGGTTCTTCTGCGATCTTAAAAAAAGGTGTGAGATATTCGACCTCACCCGTTTGGAAAGCTTCAAAGTAGAGATCAACATCCAACACCTCTTCCTTAATGTCTTGACGCGATTCTGTCTTGATTTGCTCAAGAGATTCTGTCTGAATTTCTTGAAGCAAATCCGACTGAATTTCTTGAAGCAAATCCGACTGAATTTCTGGCATGATTTGCTTGTGCTGCCTTCGAGGGTCCCTTGGGTTTAACTAGGAGTAGACGTCCCTGGTTCAACGCTATAGTCCACAGGCTCCTGTTTCAACTCTTCGAGTGTCACAACCCCTTCATCATTCGCAAGGACCATCTGATCCTAATCTACAACATTCCAAACGCCGTCTTCAAAAAAGCCAATGCATCTTATCATCACCTTGAGAAAAGTCCTGGGAGTCGGCTGCCGATGCTGTCACGGGGGGAGCATCAGTTGCAATTTCCACATTCAAGTCTCCTACTGTTCCTGGAACAACTGGATTGTCACTCTCCGTGCCGACGTTGTTAGTCCAGCCAGATTCGTAACAAACTCCGGAGTCTGTCGAGATCGTGGTCGAAGAACTGATCGACACAGATTGGGAGCCGGTAGGCAGAGGATAATCCGAATCATTGTCACCACCTGACACCTGAGCGACGCAGCCCACTTCAAAGCGGCTCGTCTTTGCTCTTAAATAACAAAAAGTAAACTAAGTAATTATAACCGACTGTTTAGCGGAATTTTAGAAAGAGATCATTATCAATACTTTAATAACCAATAATTACCAAAATTAATTAAATTTAAGTGCAATTCTACCTTTTGGACGAAACCGCTCAAAGTCTTCATCCAATGACAAACATCCGCCGGGTTCACTGCATGATTACGGGGCTCGTTCGAATGCTTAATCAATGCACTAATCCAGACATTGGTCCCATTGTCTGTAAAATTATATTCATCCGGGTTGGAAGAATTCCTTTTAATTATAAGCATGAATTTTCTTCTTCCCCAAGTCAGTGAGCGCCCTTAGCGTCCTAGTCTTGCCGATATTGGGAAATATTTGCTTCAGTTCACTTTGCTGAGGGAGCATCGTCTTAGCCTTTGTGGAGCTCCTGCAAACAGTTCTACAAAAATAAATAATCATTAGTCAGAGATTAGTTAAGTATTATCAATTTATTAGTTTACTGGCTCCCTTGCCTTAGAATAAAACAAAATTATAAAAAAATCCTTACATGGACGCATTTCCACTTTCCAGCGGTCTTGAGTTTTCGAAACTCTACTCGTACTTCGTAGAACAGGAACAATATAAGAGGAACAATATAACGTCTTTGCTCCTAATAAAGAACGAATAAGTAAGCTAATTATAACCGACTGTGTTGCGGGATTTTAGAAACAGATCATTATCAATACTTCAATAACCAATTTTAATTACAAATTAATTAACTTTTACTTGGAATTCTACCTTAACCTTCTCGAGAAAACTGCTCGAAGTCTTCATCCAA
>JAQGAG010001007.1:0-11606 GCA_034696835.1 Lepidocyrtus lignorum
AGTAACCACTTCTAAGATTTTAACCACTTTTTGGTTACTTTTATTTTTTTGCTACTTCACTTGAGGACCCCTATTGTGTTTGCACAAATGATATTTGCCCCAAAAGCTTATTATTTAACCATATTTGTCTTGCCATCATATAAATGGAGTTTTTGCAACTTCCCTGATAGGGAAATCTCCTCCAACTGTGCTTTTCCTTTATATGGGAAGTCATAAAGTAGACTTGAGTCTCTAATGTCTGGCCACATGTTATGGTTTTCAAATGAAATTCAAATAGGATGTAGTTGGTTCTCGGTTCCATATAAAATTTGAAAGCTCTTGAGTTATTCATACACCATATTTCATCCCTTTTCCCAAGAATTACATAAAAAGGTATTACTAAATGTATAAGAGAAAAACGCATAAAAGGAGCTTAAATATCATTTATCACACTAAAGAGCTTTAATGAGAATAAAAAATTTCGATTGCCCGAAAGAGGTTGATGATTTAAGCTTTAGTAATATACCTTTTGTAATGCTTTTCCTTTGCGCCTGGAAGCAAAGCTGGCAAACCATAGGTTAAAAAAGGCGTATATGTACATTTATTTGCATAAAAGCTTTTCTTCGTCATTTGCCGTTTTCACTTTCACCATCAGAGGAAAAACTGTCTAATTGCATGAAATATCAGCCCAGAACTCAGACGGCGACAGAATGCACCTTAAATTGAGATAACGTACTAATAATACTATTACCATTCACGTTATCGGAGAAAAAGTTAAAAATGTCAAGTGGGACAATTCTAAGAGAGCCTGGATTTTTTTTTGTAAATTTTGCAAAATGTATAACATCTTCCGTTAAAACTTAATATTTATTACGTAGCTGAAAGCTAGTATAGCGATTAGGGGCGATATCCGTATGTCTGTCCGTGATCAATATTGCAGTATTTGAGTACAAAAACTAACAATGTAAGCGTATCACAGAGGGGGAATTGAATAAAAAAGTAGGCTACCTATTCAAAAAATTCTAGGCATAAGGTCTTTAGTCTCAATTGCAAGCATCCCATCTCAACTTCTTGTTTTCAGCTCACAGGAAAATTGAAACTATTTCATTTATTACTGACTAGCTCTGAGCAGTTGTATTATCTCACCATATGCAAACCTGAAGAGATGGATGGAAATTAATATAAAAATTTGAAAGGTCTTATATAATACTTGATTCTTGAGCATACTAATAAAAATACTAATTCATTGAAATAGAATGCATATTGAAAATGGAAAGTAAAAGCTCATTAGGATCATTCAACAAATCTATCCCATACTCGTATTCATTGAGATTTATCTCATCAACTGATCACGATTTTCTAAACAAGATTCTTCTTTATTTTTACACCCTGGCCTTATATTAACCTTGATACTTTCTCCTGATTGTGTTAATGATACATGTAACCTAAATGTACAAAAAAAATTTAAATATAGGTATGTTGATGTCTCTGGGCCTAATTTACCTTTCGTAGAATCAAGGACAATAAATTTCATTTATTATTGTAATATTTGCTTTGTGCTTTCACTACACGTGTCTTCAAGGTTCTGTAAAGTCTGGAATAGAATGTTTTTTTGCATTGAACTGCAAAAACAATGTTTAAAAAGGAAAACGGGGCCTCATTCGACTTCTGAAGGCCATATCACTTTTCAAACACAGTAAATGGTAATGGATCACAAAGGATTCTAAAAATCTCACGGAAAATCCTTAAATTCTCGATTTTACTCTCATTCAGTTAGAAGGATAAATCGTCAATTTTATTTGAGAAATCCTATTCAACCTAGAAAATAGCCATAGTCAACGTTGATGAGTTACATTCATACAATTGGATCCCATATATAAGCTTTCCAGCTTCCATCATCCTGCGATGAAGTCCCCAGCATATGGTTTTGTACTTTCCCTCATTATTTTTTAGAACTGGTTTCACTTCCGGTATTCGTATTACGTACTCTGACATATTCGATGGAAGCTGTGAGTCTTGATAACTCACATGGCTTTGGTCTTTGTTCTTCGGGTCCCCATCGTCAAAATTCAATTTTCCATAAATCATTATAGATAGAGCTTTCCCATATCTCTTTCCGTAGACTTTCACCCTGGATGAGACGAACTTTGGTGATGGAATAAAAACTCGATAATATATACATGTTCCCCAACGGTAGTATCACGTAGCCCATTTCAATCTGATTGTGAGCCTTCGAACAGCCCTCGAGAATAATTATGTAGGGATTTCCATCCGACTCCTACGTCATAACTTACACCTCCGACATATTACTTCTGCTGCAATTCCTAATGCTCAAGTTATTTCAGAGCCATCTCCCAAATAGATATTACGTAGGCTCAATAAATCGTATAAATGTCGTTTTTGGACTCCGCACTCCTATACATATGCAACATAAGCTTGTGCGTGCAAAAATTATGAAATAATAGTAATATTACACAATGCATGAAAATACACAGTAGTCAATGCCATCCCATCAGGAAGTATTGTCGTTCAGTTGGATTAATTCCCAGAATCGGGCAACACTTTTAACGTCAATAGCACTTTATATATTTGTGAGAGAAATGGTACGGCACTACGTTAATCCTCTTACAAGTCAAAGGATTCACCGTCAATAAAAGCATTTTGTGTAAAGATGATGAAAATGACGATGAATAAAAAGATCTTGAAAAGAAAATATATTCTGCCTCTAATTGCTTTCTCCATAAGCATATTATTATGTATTATGAGTAGGTATGTTCTTTTGTAATATCTCTCCAAATAAACAGAATTCTTTGCATTTCTATATGCATAATAGCTATATAAATGAATCATCAAGTCCGGAATTTTCCATTAAAACTGCGACTCCCTCATTTCCCTTATCATTCTCTTGTTGATCTATTATCCCTTCCATCCACAATGGAATTCTGGATATTTTTGAGAATGGTTGTTTTGGAACTCCGGTCAGCTTTCCTGTTTACAGAAGGATAATATACTGCCATATCTCACCTCGCCATATCATCCTTGACAGCGATCATTCCCATTATTATCTTCAATAGATGTTTACGTGGTGAATGACCTTTCGTGACGTTGATTAGAAGAAGGCTGACCGAAGCGTTCCTGTATGGGAATTGTGGCATGATGCTGTAATAATTTATTTTAACAGTATCCACTATACACTCTACACACATGAGACAGCTTTCTCATTCCTGATTGATTGCACAATATTGTTGTTTCGAGTTCAAGTACTGCCGAATTCTCTTGAGAAAACCCTATTCCACTTACACCAGACATCAATGGCATCCCCTGTAGGAATTACTAACTTTTTTCATGAACTATTGGTAGCATAGGTATGTACAAGTTGGACTTTCTCCTGACAGGCTCGTCGGACAAGTTGTTGAAACTTTGGGCTAAGATGAAAGCAACACCCGTTTTTCGGTTTCTCCGGCTTAGTTTGCAGACAAAAGCCCTTTATTAATGGATTAACCCGAGCACAAAAGGAAACTTTTCTTGAAACTAAAGGTTTTTGGATGTTGTTGTAACTGTTGTGCACGTATGTGTAAGTACCTGTTACGCCATACTAATTGTAAGTATAGTACTAGCAGTAGGTAACATTAAATTTATTCGCATATTTCTTTAAAATGGAAAGCTCAACACTAGTTGGCAATGAAAAATAATATTAAAAATTCGATTCTGGTAAGCATAAAATAAGAACAGGATATTCACAAAAAAGGTACGATTAAGCTTGTTGTTAAATTTTACGTACAGGTAATTACTACTTATTGTATGATAGTATGATGTAGGTAAAAATAGAACTTGCAAATAAATGATTAATGAAAGAAATGGGTTAATTACTGACTGATTTTTAAGTCAGGGACAAAGGATGATACGATGACAGAAACAGCGATATTGATATGCTTATCCATGTTACTTTCCCCATCTCCCACGTGGTTTCCACATTTCTTTTAGTTGGTTTCTTGGAAAATATATAGGTAAGCATGTAGCAAATGTAGGCGTGACATGTGGAATGAGACAAGTTGAAAATCAGCTTCTTGCGTTCCATATGAGCTACTTACTTGTTTAAAGAGAAAATCACTCATATTAATATTCCTCCCACCTACGTACATATTCCCAAAAGACGTAAGTTTGTCATCAGAAAAATACTTTTGTGGCTCAATTCCTAAAGAGGTACTTCCACCAGAGTGATTACCAGGGAAAGCTTATATCAACGGAAATTACTTAATGGAGTACTGATAGAGAATAAAGTTGTTTCAATGGCTTCTCTAGGAGAGACGTTCGGGAAATCGTTACCTTGAGTAGGGTCGTTTAACCGATTTTCAGAAGGAGGATTCCGTCCAGTTCAGCAAATTTAGTTATTTAAGGAACTTTGTTATTAGTCGACGTATGTTATCATACCATGTTGTTAATGCTATTCCCCTTATCCCATTCAGAATTACCTGGTTCTCTAAGCCAGGAACGAGGGAGTTGAAACAGTAAATTGTATCAGAGTATTATATTATTTTAGTGAATTGGTTTACTCAAGGTTTTTGGCATGATTTCTCTGGTGAAAGCCTGCACGTGCGAGGTTTTAGTTACATTTTGGAATCGATATGGGTAAGATACCTGGATAAAATGACTGATGGTTTTGGAGGTATTGTAGATATTTATCCAGCCAGGTTGTACATGCTGTCAAGGGAAATCTTGCCTGGGATAGTTAATATTATCGACGTACTTTCTCCACTGTGTAAGTAAGCTTTCTTCCGACTGAAGCTTAGGTAAAAGTGGAATGTGTGTGGGATTTTAAAAAGTTACAGTTTGAGCTTGTAAGTCTATTCCACTTGCCAATTAACGAGGTTCCATCTTTACATACTGCTACTTAAATTGAACTTGATCTTGAACAAAAGTTCATACATAGTTTGAACTCAGAAGCCTCTGGGTATGTTTTTTCCTAAAATCTCGGTTCAATTACAAACAGTCCTCCTTTTACACTTTCTTAAGTTGTTTTAGTCAACACGATTCTTAGAATTAATAATTAGCTATGTATCATCATAAATTGGAAAAAATAATCCTCCCAATAAGCTAGAAACATAGCATAGCTAACAACGCCTGCATAAATGAATACCTACATAGGTACTTATGCAATGTAGTTTTAAATTGGAGATTTTTCTTCCGCAACGCAAAAAGTAATTTTGTTTTCATCATACATAGGAAGAAGCCATCTTTACATTTCCACTTTTTCTTTTGGATGCTTCGTTCGCCTTCTGTTTATCCCTTTAACTTTCTCCTATTCATCGTATCATTCCATTTTGGACAATTTAAGTATTATATTATGCGATGCCAAAATGATATAAAAAATGCTCAGCTATTCTATTTAAGCTTTTGACCCAGTCAGCATTTTAATTTTGACAGGTTATAATTTACGAGCTCCTATCCTTTCTTACCCAGCTTCCAACAAGTTGTAGATTTGTCCATTTCCTAATGTTGAATGTATTCTATGTGCATAGGCAAAGTAAGTGTTAGAGATCGAAAGCAATCGTCATAAATTCCAAAGTGGAGATTGAAGAGGAAGTAGCATCCATGTCATTATTGCCAACACCGCAGCTTCATCACATCAAGGGAATAAATCAAAGCCCAATTTCCTCCAAACTTAGACTTCAGCATTGCAAATGCAACGAGGTGAGGTCGAAGTGGTTAAGTTCATTGCAAACTTTTACGTAGTAAGATTTTTGCTTCAGCACGGTCTCTTCCGTGAGATAATCAATCACCTTGTCTGCCCTTTTCTACTGCCTTTCTAAAAGTAAGTTCACTTTCACTTTAATTACAGCCACTTTCACTAGCTCAATGCCACGCATCACATTGGAATCTGCTTCTTGAATAACTTTTCAGGGAAAGTGTTCATGCAAAAATTGGAGGCATAAAATGTAGTCTCGTTGCCTTGTGTGTTCGGTTCCGTTCTTAATACATACCCTGGACCAGAGAAAGGAGCTCTGAGCTGTCCAAAAGTTTATTGATGGTTTGGTGATATGAAGTCTAAATCATCTCATGTTCTTGTGAACTGCGGTTATATGAAAATGCCCTATAGGGACCTTATAGAAGCGATATTACAATTACTAGTGGGCTAAAAAGGTCCTTTTTCTTCTTGTGGGCTGATGGATTGTTAACATTTCATGCTACAAGGTAGAGAGAAAGCATGGGAAAACACGAGGACCAAACGTAGTCACTTCAGGTATTTTCTACTTACCTACTTCTTTTTGACATAACAATGATAGAACTCGTTGAAATAGGAAATTGCAAAAGATGCGAGAAAAGTCTTGGTGTTGCGAATGAAATGAATTTCTTACTTGCTATGCGAAGATAGAAGGATGGGAATATAAAATGGCAGTGGAAAAAATTGAAACAAAAACCTTTTTCCTCAGAGAAAGGAAGTATAAAACGGTAAGATAAGATATTGATATGAACATTGCACTTCACTACATCCATTCAACTTCGTGAAGGGAAAATGGGTTGGACTGTCCCAAACTGTTCGTTTTTAGTAAAATGTTATTTCTGAGATTCCAGGGTTTATTTTGCGAGTAGCCAGTAGGCGTATTCTATATATTAAGTAGTTTATTTTATGCAAGAATTGGGGTCTGATGTGATCTGCCCTCTATAAACAGACAATAAAATCTCAGTGTGTTTTATTTTGTACAGGTAATATAATAAACTTACGCATCTTTAATATAAAATTCAACTTTTTTCGTAAAAAAATATCAATATACGTAATACATACATAGCATTGAACCCCCAGTAGTAGCCACCATTATTTAATAATACCAAATATCTTTTTAATCAAGGGAAATTATGGCATCAGTAATACTTCTTCGATATAAATTCATTATTAAAGCGGCACTAGTAAATGGATTGTGGAAAATTAATTAAATTCAGTAATGAGCAGGTTTTTCCAAACCATTTTTGTATTAACATAAGTAAAGCATCATCATTATGTTGAATTGATTGCACTGCATTGAATGTACCAATTCATATCGTACGAAATATCAAATATCTATACGTATAACTTTATCAATTGAGTGTCTATTACTATAAATTACGAGACCAGACCACGCTCTAAATACATAAATTATGCTTAAATGTATTCCTATTGATTGATAATAAATAGATAACAAAAATAAACATCCATATTACTATTCAGAACATCAACCCAATCATTTCTTGACGGAGAAAGCGTCAGAGGTATCAGTGAACCTATTTTGAGGAATGCCAATTATATAATCGAAATATTCAAATAATGGCTGAAGTTTTTTATCGTATTGCATATTATGAACATAGTAAGTAGCATAAATGCATAGAACACCCTCGTAGATATTAGGAACTCGCAGGTATTGACGGGCTTCGGTGTAAATCCACATTTCCGTGTCAGTTTCAAATAACTGAGATTTGTTGAGGACTAATCTAGGGGTAACTAGATTCTGTTGGTCCCGAGGCTGAAGTTTTTCATTCTACAAAACAGCATAAACAAAATAATTTTAAAAATTGAAACGATCAAGACACAGGCGAGAGAAACGAAATTTTAGTTAATCGCGTAAATATATAATTCACGACCTCACCTTTTCCAAAATCTTCAATAAGTTTGTCACAACAGCATTGTCTACGAAGTGAAAGCACAGGGCTACCATTCCCAAAATTAGCTTTTTTCCTGGAATAAAAAATAAACAGATGCTGTATTAGTTTGTATGCATTTCTGCACCGCCCTCTGTAATTTCACATACTTTAAATCCTTAAAATCCTTTGATTTAGTAAATATTAGACACAGAAAAATGTTTATACATACTTTGATCGCAATTCTGATTATCCTTCCAATATGCAACGGCCTCTTCCCAAAGGGGATGGCGCTTTCGGAATGGCTTCTTCTTAAGGCTGAGAGCTTCGAACAAATTATCACGTAGTTTTGCTTCAAGTTCTAACATGTTCTCCGTATCTCCCAACATACGCCCGAATTCTACTTTTACCTAGGGTAAGATGTACAAGTAAGTTTAATGATTTAAAAAAAATAAAATGAAAAACTGCGTTCCTTTTAAAATTGTTATATTATTGCTACGGAAGAAACCTACCATCGGGTAGAGACCTAGAGCTGGATAGCGATCTATGACTTGGGCTACATCCACGTCTGGATCATCCATGTACTTCTGTCTTGCAGAAAACGTCTTGGCGAGAGTATCTGATAGGAATAATAAATCTGGGTTTGACTCGAAACACTCCTTCTTCATAAGATTCAAAAGAGACTTTTGGCTTTGACTAGGTTGCGGCGCAGACTTGGTCCGCTTAGTAGGCCCCGGTGAAACTTCACTAACACCCTTTCTCCTAAGACTACTGCGAACATTTTTGGTTGTAGGCGTTTCCACGTTTTCCGGATGAGCAGGTGTCTTGCCTTTATCACTGGGAGGGCTTAAACTAGTAGCAGTTGTATCTTCAACACATTCGTTTAAAGTATTTTGTGACTGCTCATTGTCAGCAATTTTTGCCGTAGTCTTTGCTGATTTGGGAGATGGGTTCTCTTGTTTCATTGGCTTGGCATCCTGCTTCTTCAATGAATTTGGACATGGTTTCTGCTGCAGTGGAGTGGGACACTGGGTCTGTGATTGAGAATTGGAGTTGCTGCTGGAAGAAAATTCGGCCACCTCAGCATTGACCAATTTGCTTACTGGCGTTTCTTCTGGTTCCAAGTCTATCGTTTCTATATTATAGTGGTCAATAGCTTTTTCTTGAAGTTCGGAACTCCTTCGCTTTTTCCATGCAGCAATTCTACTAGATATTTTTAAGGCCAGAGCAGAACCCGGGTCAGTATTTAGTTTCATGTTTTTATCTGCTGGAAGAGCAGTGTCGTTGGATTCAGTTGATTTAGGTGTTGCTGCGTCAATGTCTGCGCTACTGGTTGCAGAACTTGTTGGGTTGAGCTCGTTGTTTGTACTTACAGGAGGAGGTGCGTCAATCCGAGTGAGCGATATAAAACAAGGTTTAACTTGATGCGGGGAATTATTGGTGCTGGTGGATTTCAAATCAGTATTCAAGACCGGCGATATTACACACTCTCCAGGATTGCCAGTACCAGTGAATACAGATGTAGCATCTATAACTTGTTGATCAATTTTTTCAGTCGCAACATGGTGAGATTGTGGAATACTTTCTTCTGTGATTTCCCCTTGAGGTTCAGGGTCCGGTTCAATTTGCTGTAACTCATTATCACAACGATTTCCAGTATTTCCACCTTCCAGTTCATTTACTGAAATTGGCTTGGTTGTTGCATCCAGTTGTTTCATATCTTCAGTCTTACTTTCCAAGTTATTCGAAATTCCTGAAGCATTGCTAGGATATGGAGGGGTACTGTTTAAAACAAAGTCTAAGACAAAGCTTGGCGTAATGATATCTTCAGGTAGTCTACCCACGCCAGAGCTGAATCCAGCCAAATCAAACTCTCCTCCTTCGTAGGCTGAGAAATCCTCGCCGTTGACTTCCCCAAACTCATCATCCATAGGCTCATCCATCAACATGTCATTGTCATCAAGTTGTTCCAAATTGTTGGCGTCTGAATCCCTATCACATGGATAATCGGTCGAAATATCCGCCTGGTGTGTTTCGCTTCTTACTAATATATCCGTCTTGTCACTGCTGCTGGAACAGTTTAGAAGTTCTTCGAGATACCCATTCTTATCCTCATCTGTGTTAGAGTTCGCCACTTCGAAAAATAAGATAGAATCAGACTTTGTGTCTACGGCGGCTCCCCATTCTTCCGTATCGAATCCTTCCACTGTGGGCAGCTGCGCCACTAACTGCTTGCACATATCATCAATAGATTGCTGGGATTGTGCTGGTTTGTTAGTAGTTTCATTTACATCTCCCCCGACATCTTCCAGATCTTTATCCACTTCATAAGGCGTTTCTGAAATGATGACATTTTTCACCGTTACGGTATCCCCTTCTAATTGGCTCTCATTCTGTTTTTGAATCTTCTTGATTTCTTCTTTATCCGTCTCAGTCGGGAAATTGAACAAGTTCGGTATTAGGTCATCCAGCGATTCGCTCCCTTTATATTCGATTATTATGTCCTCCCCCGAGGCTCCCTTTTTACTTAATATATTTGCTATTAACTTCTGACACTCTGCTTCGCTGGCGGTTTCAATCGTCACGGATTTTCCGGCACTGGAACTTCCAGGGTTTGGAATGCCAGGAACTATATGGAAAATTGCAAATGAAAGTTATATACGTAGCTCACTAACAGCTATACCAAAGCGTACATAACGTAATGCTACATTTTAATTTACATACCCTGACTTGACTCACATGACTTCACAGTTTGCTTGTCATTTTTATTGCTTTCTACAGTTCCATTTTTCGGAACTGATGAGCTTGAGGCCGAGATAGGTTTTATTTGCTTGTCCTTTCCCATCGTTCCACTCTTCAATCATCAATGAGACCGCCGATATGTACTCAAAGATGAGACGATTGCTTAACTAACAGCCTTCAGGTGCCTTTACTTCATCTGTAAACAAATTGAAGCATTTCTCCAGAAGTCAACCATAAATATATACCTAATAAGTCTTTGGTCCCAAACTATAATTGATAATGCCTCTTCACAAACCGTAAACCGTGGTATATTCTACTGATCTGATTGCAAATTGCAACTTAAATTCTCCACACACCTTTTATTTATAATTATTCTCTTACCTGATTAATGATTGCTGTAAAATTGTCAGTCTTCTGTTTATTTTGTCAACTTCAAACTCCCTTCCTACCTGACGTACTGATGACACCAATAATAGGTGATGACTAAATGCCAATTAAATTACTTTTGGATATAACTAAATTTACTTAATAAAAAAGTCTGATAATTACAGTAATCCTACTTTATTTCGTTGGATTGTTGACTAAAAACTATAAAGTTACAAACGCTGTTGAATAGATGTTTCACTCTGTCTCTGCAGTGCTTTGACTTTTCTATACGATCCCAGATGACTTGTTTAGAAGTACATACAGCTAGAAGAGTACTCCAATATGTTCTTGTAAATAAGTAAACAAATATGCACAGAAGCAGGTAGCCCACATCAGCCAGCCATATGATATGCACTATGCACTTACTAAAACTTGCACAATAATGCACTAAAGATACTGCAGTTATATAGGGCAATGAATTTAGGCATAGTACTTATGTACAGATTCGAATAAGTTACAGTTCGTAACTATTGCAAGTAAATGAAGATAGTTAACTAATTTAACTTTACATTACGCACTCCACCGGCGGCCACTTGATCGGATCGGATTCGTGGACCGATTGCGATTTTTTGTAAAATGCAGTATTGCAGGGACATGGACAGCAATGTACTTTACAAAGGCTGTACGGTATATACGGCATAGCAGCCCGAGCCGAACCGCATGAAAGTAAAAGTTGTTGTTGTTTTGTTCCAAGAATGATACTCCAGTCGATTCGTAGCAAGTACTTGTCATTTCTCCATCATCATCATATGAATGTGGTACTAGTGCAACCAACTTTAATGTCAGGCGGCGACACTCTGACCACAAATCCTTATCTCATTTTTAATCTCATTCAGTTTAAGCTGGGA
>JAQGAG010001008.1:0-11603 GCA_034696835.1 Lepidocyrtus lignorum
ATTTGGCAGGGAGCGAATTTTCCCGGGAGCTAATGGTCAGGGAGCGAAGAAACCCGGGAGCGAATAGTCATGGGAGCAAATTATTGGTCGGGAGCGATTGGTTCGGGGAGCAAAAGTCCTAGAAGCAATCGAATAAGTGAAAACTTCTTTTGCGTATTTTTAGGCTGGTCATGTAACGAAGCCAACCCGATCATGTGTATGATCCATTTACAAGGGCCTTAAAAGGCCACGGGCTGGGAAATCGATACCCATTTCGTTAAAACGAACACACCTTCAAACATTTTCTGTCGGGCGCCAGGTTAGCTACTTACTTAAAAATCCCGTCTAAAAAATATTTCCTCTCCCCTCAGGGTAAATTTTACCTCTGATCGAATTTTCCCCCCAGGAAGTGTGAAAGCCGTCGCCATAATGGAATGGATAATGGACAGAATCTCCAGTCACCTAAGCCTATATCCGATTTCCGTCCGACTAGCCAACATGTTGGAAACCGGTGACCCCATGCTCTTCGGAGCCCCCACACATGAGCGTGTCAATATAATCCCAAAAATGTTTGAGAATATGAAGAAAGCTTCGGAATATGACGAGAGGAAAGCCTTATCATCATATAATCATCATAGGAAAGCGGTTTATCATATGGATGGACACGTGGCTATTAGTCATGGAGGAATTGAAATGGGTGAGGGGATAAATACGAAGGTTAATTTTAAAACAATCATAATTAAATTTAACTATTTTTCTCCTACGGGGCGACATGAGACTTAATTCGGAATTATTTATTTAGTTGATCCAAACCGTAGCCCAAGCGCTGGGCATTCCAATGGAAAGAGTTAAAGTGAAGCCAACTAACAACTTTGTCGCAGCCAATGCTTCACTAACGGCGGGATCGATTACAAGCGAAATTGCCTGTTATGTAAATAACATATCGCATTTTACTAATATTATAAGATAATTAAAACTAATGTTGTTTTAGTTTTAATTGCTGTAAAATATTTTACAATTTTTCAGTCTATCATGCATGCCTGCGAAGAGATTCGGGAAAATCTGCGACCCATCTTGGAAAAACTTGAGAATCCCAGTTGGGAGCAGTTAATTAAGGAGGCGCGCAACGCCAAAGTGAAGCTCACCGCTTCATACACGTAAATTTTATGAGAAAATGGAACGTCTCGAAAATATTTGGAATGGGAAGGAGAACATTTTTTATCTGATTTGCAGACCAACCGCAAAAGACGAACTTGAAGGTTACAATGTCTGGGTTTTGAATTTAACTGAGGTGGAAATAGATGCGTTGACTGGCGAGTACAAGGTTCGTGTTAATATTATACATTGCTGGGTGGAGGGGACATGGCAGATTGCGCAGCGCCACTCGGGGCAGGTGTGGTCGACAACACGGCCATGGGATGATACCGTGCTGGCAGCGCTTGGCTTTGTTGAAGGATCTAAGGGTTTCGTGGAATTGTTATTGCCCATCTTTCCACAATTTTTTTATATCACTCGTACAAAATAATCCACACTGAAATTTGGTTGCAAAAAAAATATCGCGTCACTTCAAATTTACGATCCTTCCTCAAAGCATTGCATGATCATCATCACCTCATTTCAATTTAGGTCCCTCAAAAAAGTAATGCAAAAATTAACTAACGTATTTGCGCCAAGTAACGAGGACATCAATTATATTATGGTGATATGCCAACCGTATCATATAGCTAACTGTTGAACGCGTGAACCAATTTCGTTTAATTTTTGTATGTAGGTATCTAGGTATATATCGGTAATAGGAGGGGTCAAAGGTCAAGGTATTTTTTTTGTAAATGACAAGGTATATCGAGTGGGGTATCAAAAGACAGCATTTTTACTGGTGATTTTAACAAGCTATGTTTAGATCATGTAAGTGACATAGTCACTGAAAAATCACTGCTTAAAATATTAATAATCACTTTTTTGTAATTTTTAACATTTAATTTTTGTAACATGGCCAGTATCATTTGTGTTATTCAGCAATTCGGTAGTTTTGATTTCAGCTACGTTATTCTATTAAATAGGATCAATTTATTTTATAAGAGAGAATTTAGAGGAGGATTCCTGTCATCCAAGCATGTCACTTGTGACGGACGGCTACACCTAAAACCCGACAGGACTCCCTTCTGACGGAACAAAAGCAGCCTCTCATACTCATTGTCAGCGTCATCACAAGCGAACAAGCGAATAAAAATGAACAAAGAACAAGCTAAAAGTATTTATTATATGTTCTATAATAAACTGTTGTTTGTGCATAGTTGCAGATATGCGATGTCATGTGACACGAATCATGTAAAATGGTCTGGCTGAGAGATAAAAGCTAAAAAATTGCATCTCTTGTTGATCTCTATAACTATTAAAATGGTTGCAAATGAATGAGTAATACTATAGATGTTTTCATCCCCAAAATCCAAGTAGAGAGGCCTTATCACGATATTGCATGACAAAACTGCAATGCAATGCAATATTTCTGGTCTGGATTCTGGATAATATGTGCATTATGAGTGGAATATGATAATGACACAGATTATGTCTGTACACGTAGTTAATCCTTTAACAAATAAAACGTAACTCAGTAATTAATTGCTGTACATGGGTGTAAAAATGAAAGTTGATCCATCAATTCTGAAGAGATCCGCTGCAGTTTTATAATTTAATGTACAAAATGCGGTGGTAAGGCCTCTGCTTGGATTTTAGGGTTAAAAACATTTTTTTTTCTCATTTCAAGTCAAGTTATTAGAGTAAAAGTATGACGACTAATCCAATGTTGGGTTTCCATATCAAAAAGTATCGGGTCGGACCAAGAATGGGAGCTGAAGCCCGATGCCCCTGCAAGAGACGCTCCCAGTAATGATGCCAAGCCAAGTCAAGCCAAGAACCCTGTGGGCCATTTTTCTGTATGTGTCTAATTGAACCGAGTATTTCAAAAAGGCAATGGCATGTGCAAGGGTTATTGCCCCAAAGAGCAAAGCTGCATTATTGGAGCATGTATGTAAACAGTTTTGTGTCAAACTCATAATCTTACTTTGTTTTCCTTTCGCTAGACCCTTAGTGGCTACATTTTCCATTCGACTGATTATAGAAAAAAATATGAAAATGTCCCGAAGAAGGCTTGAAGCTTTTGTGTCAATGAACTACTGGCATCAGAAATAGGAAAATCCAAAAATAAAGTGTGATAAAGATTTATTTATTCCAAATACCATGTATTGCTCCTCGGTCAATAGCTCACTACGCTGACCATGTTTTTCAAATACGCGTTTTTTGAACAGAGATGTATCTAAAAAAGGACACTAAGAAGCTTTGCATTCCCAAGAAAAGCGAACATGCTTCAACTCCGATATAGTTTACAAGTGAAACTTTCAAAACTCATTTAGTTAACTCATGTTTGACACGTTGTAACCCCATGTCGCATACGGGACAATCAAATATAAATAATCAAACAACCTTTCATCCCAGACCATTAAACACGCCAGTAACAGCCAGTAAGAAATTCACTCAAACCCTGGGCGGAGAGGATTTCATTCTTGCTCCTCATGAGGGAAAAGGGTAGGATAAAATTTAATCTGGCCTATTAATTACGTCGCCTCTGTTGAAAACGGATTTCTAAAAACAAATCATAGCAAAATTAAAATCACCGAAAATTAGTGCAAAGGGGTGGGCTGCTGACTGGACTACAATATTCACATCAACCTTTTGCCTTTGCCTTATGCTTCAATAAGATGTGGACCCTGATTGTTTTTGCAATAAACGTCCTGATCACCGTGACAAGTTCATTTGCTTTCATCGGCGTGGGTAAGATTTGTTATGTAATACTATAATCATTAAAGTATCCCCAATAATTAGACAAATCACGAGCGTATACATCACGCGCTCACATCCTAACCAAACTAACATTAACCCAAACACTTGTGGTAGCTTGGTCTGATCTAGGCTGTTAATTCAAACTCGCAAATACATTAATCCAATTTTGGAAGGAGGTTCAATTTTTATGAAATCGTATTAAAGCGGTTCACGTGCAGATAAAAAAACTAAAATCTTTATACTTTGTATTTATCTGGAATGTGAGAATTGTAATTAAGAGTGTGGTAACTGTGAAAAACAAAAGTCACGACAAGTTTCTAACAACTTGATGCAGACAATTGTCAGGTACTCATGCTCCAAGGTGGACTGTGGACCTAACATCACAGAGTTGTTCAGTAAACTAATAATGACTGGTATTGAAAATTCCGACTTTGTTCGTTAAAATGTTGTGTTAATTGTTGAAAATAGGCGAGCAGCTAGCATTCCAATATGACGAACCAGGACTTTACAACCCATCAACTTCCGGTTCCAGGCATGGAGTGGGAAAGAGGGATCTAAGACGACCTTCGGAACCATTTACACTCCATATAACTTCTCGTAATCGGTAAAGCTAAAGTGGCGCAAATCCTATGTTACATAAAGGCCCGGCTAAGGCATTTCTGATTACCCGTTTAATATTTTATTTCAGTGACTACAGCTTGGTACTGAAGAAAGATGACTCAGTGTTCCATGCAGAGCTGAAGGTGAAAAACTCAGACGGACCTATGGAGTTCAACACTGACAATGTATTTGTTGGCAACCTAGAAGGCAAGTCTGTATTTTAGTATTCACATATATCAAGAAAATAGAAAAATGCATTGCCACCAAAAGCGTTTTATTGGTACATATTATACCAAAAACGAAAATACTCACGATGTGAGTGTTCTGTTGAATTATTTGTCATAAAGTTTTGCACTGCCAAATCTTTAAAAAAAAGTTTCCGAGTAAGTTAGAGCGGACGCATGATGTCATGATATCAATGGGAATATACATTGCGTAAAGAACATCCGGCAATGGGCATGCATCATGGGCGCCGTGGTGCCAATTTTTGCGCAGTCGCGTATTCAACGCGACCCAAAGCAATAAAGACTATCTTCAAATCTGAAAATGAACTTCTACATGACAGCAATTTTCTTTACAAATGTAGGTCAACCAGGCTCGTTGGCGTTTGGGACCATATCCTCCACCAATCATCAATTCGATGGAACAATCTTCACCGAGTCCGGCCTCCAACTCTATGTGGAATCTACACAACACTACACACCGTCCAATGATACTAGACTGTCGCCTGGGATAATCTATGAACCGGCCGACATCACGTGGGAAAATAAGCCTCCGCCACGTAAAAACCGGGAGTTACCCGACGACAGTCTACTGTTAGCATCGACGGTGAGAGTAGGCAGACAAAAAACTGTCACCAAGTACAAGCGGATATGTACGCTCTACGTACAGATAGAGCACGCAGTGGTCCATCACTACGGTTCTGGAGAAGACGCAATCAATATGTTTGTCAGACAGTTGCAGCACGTGAACAAGATCTACAAGGATATTGACTTCAATGGCGATGGGACGGCGGACGACGTCCGTTTCTTGATTAAGGGGATTTTGGTGGAAAGCAAGAACAACACCCGTCACCGTGGTTGTACTTGTAATTGCACTGGATGGACCGAAGCTTTGGATTTACTGGAGGCGTTTAGTGAAGAGGACCACTCCGAATATTGTCTTGCAATATTGGTCACCATGCAAAATTTCGAAGACGGGGAACTAGGTCGAGCCTACACGGGCAGTTTATTGACACCAGGAGGGATTTGTCAAAAAAGAAGTAAGTGTGACAATGTCTTCAAAAGCTATAACACGATTGTAATTACACTTTCTAAGGAGGGGAAGATTGTTCCTCAACAAATCGTCCTGACAAGCCTTCTTCATGAGATAGTGCATACGTTTGGGGCTCCTCACGATCCGGATGATGAAAGCGACTGTAGTCCAATGGGACGAGATGGGAACTATCTTATGTACCGCCTACCTGCCACCGGAAACCCCGAAAACGAACATCGGCTATCGAAATGTTCACTTCACAAAATTCTACCCGTCTTAAATGCAAAGGGATGGGGGTCTGAAGGCTGTTTTGAGGAGTCATCCATTCGCACTACACAGCATGAGAAGAAGAAACCTACCGGAATCTGGAAAACCATAAAAACAATCTTAGGTGTAGCCAAAGGTTTGGAGATGACAGGACAAGAATTGTGTGGACCTCTTTGCAAGGGCTTATAAATCCGCGAATGAAGCAGATACAACTCCACGTTTCACAGTAAAACTCACAATTGTTAAAATTATCAAAAGCTAATATTTTTATGATTGGCATGATCCAGTTTAAATAGGCAAATGAAATTATTTATTATTATGACTTTCACTTAAAGTTGTACGCGAATGTCGATGAACGTGTGGTGTAGAGGTAATAAAACAATCCGACATTACTTCCGTTTTAAGACGCAAATTAGTCCACTTACATAATAACACAATTAACTAACTGATTTTGGTAAAGATCTGAGAATATTTTTTATTTTATTGAGCCTGAACTGAATCCGAGATTTCATAATTTCACAATTTCATATGCATCAAATAATATGTTAAACAGAATTGTACGCAAGTCAAGTTGACACTCATTTTATAAATAGCTGGCTGGATGCATTTGCGAATTCGCAGAAAATATAGTTTCAAAACTAAAACCACGAGTTACAGAAAATTATTGCATGTTCTCATAAATATTTATGCGTGCTGAAGCGTGCTATGAACAAAGTAAAACTAAAAAAAATTTAAATGCAGAAGAGAAGGTGACCTACATAGCTGACTGACTTGAAGTGACTTGTAGTGTTAAACTGAAACGGCTCGTGCTCCGGTGCATATAACAAATTGCAATTTTCATATCAATTTGGCCCAAAAAGACAAAGTGACCTATCTCTGGAAGTGAGGCGAATGTGCGCAAAGAATAACGACAATGAGCTAAGCCACCAGGTGCTGACAAAAAGTCATCCTCATATGAGATCATGGATCATCACATGGAAGACATGAGAAAATCCACATAAATACCATTTCCTGTCTAATACCTGATTCGACATGAAACACGGACTTCAGAACAGAACTGTGCGTAAAAAAATTGCATAGGAAACCATTTGTAGACCCCAACCAACATCGCAAATACTACCATCAGGATAAGAAAATCGACCCTTCCATATAATAAAATACTCTTCCGTTAATATAATCTTAGGCTATCATTTCGCGTAGATTAGATCAGTCTTTAGAAAAGCACGAAAAAAATTTACTCTAGTCTACAATCTATTCCCCGAATACAATTAATCATTTTCACAAATGCGCATTATTTTAGAATAAAAGAACCATTTTCTGTAGATTTAATCTAAATTTTAAATTTTTATACACTTTGGAATGACTTCCGAAAACTTTATTAGCACAGGCACATATATGAATACACACCAAGCAATGACAATTAATATTACATAAGTAAGCGGTTAATTTAACAACAAGGCTAGCTAGTTATTTTATAAATCCACAATGGATACAAAATGTAATTGCTTTTTAACAAGTCTACAGTTCTATACGAATTCACAACACAAAGTTATAGCTTCGATTTATAGAATAAACATTCTTGGAGGCTACAATTCATAACGAAATTTAATCATAATGACACATTCTTCTGTAATTCCTCTGCGAGAGCACGGTAATCAATTTTCGATACAAAAGTACAACAGTATGTTAGCGAATTAGAATGTCTTTCATTTCTCTTAGCAAATATACCCAATACAAATCGCTCAAATCTCACGGCTTCTACAATCTTACTAAACCTCGCCTTGTCCTTGCTGTATGCGAGCAAAAGTGAAGCTGCGGTCTCTCCCAGTAAACTTTCAGATTCTTCTTGAAACACCTTCACCCAAATTGACCCAGATATATCCGCGCACTTTGCCCGTAACATAAGCCTGGTTGACACCTCTGACATTGACAAGACGAGGTTGCAATGCGAACATTTCATCATCGATCCTTCCAGAGCATCAGCGCCTCCTTCTGCTGCTTTGTCCTCATGCGAAAGCACCTTCCGGTGGCAACGGCGACATGATAGAAAAAGTGCATTATCCCAGCGTATGTCAAACACCGTAACCACACACTTGAAGTTGAACCCATCCGCGTATGACTGACGGTCGCTGTCGATCTCGTAAACCAAGTGCGACGGAACGCTGTTGTCCAGGGGTTTTGACAAATATTTTATGGGAATCTGGCGGTAACCTTTAGTGAGATACCACTTTTTAAGCTTTGCTGCTTCTTCACAACCAGCGGGATCCACCTACGAAAAGAGATGATAGAATTTGTATCATGAAAAATTCACTAAAATTAACGAATTAATTACTGATAACTAAAAATCGTTTGAAACATATATTTTTAAAGACATGACAACAATGGAAAACTCAATGATATTGGTGAAATCGGAAATGGAACACTTACTATCAGTTGAGAAGTAGGAGTCGTCCCAATACATTTTTGTCCCCGATACGTATTTACTTTGGCACCTTTTATGCATAGCACGAGCGGAAATGTGGTGGGCGAAAAGTTTCTCGCACTCTCGTCCCATATCGTACAAACTACCTCTCTGCCAGTATCATCCACTAAAAAAATGTCTCGTTTGTCATGCTCCCTGTTCGAATTTCTAGCCACGACAGTCTGGAGTGCTTTATACGTACTACAGATCCCAAGTAGATCGACAATGCATCCATCGGCTTTTGATTCCAGGTCACAAAATGGCACGATGTTGAGACAGAGGACTGGCGGGGGTGGAAGCTCAGTAACACCCTTATGTACGGCCCGAACGACACTTTCATTGCACAGAATGATTTCATACGCATGACTCAACTTATTAAACTCCTTCCGAGCCCTTTGAACGCAAACGTTTTCCAGATCGTAGACTTCTCCAACGGTGAGCAGGTGATAGAAGCGCGTTACAGCGTCGTTGAATCCTGTAACTTGTATGTCTCCAGTTTCGTCCATCAAGACTACATTGAATAACTGGCCATTACCGTTTCGATTGTCCCAGTTTACGATCCGTGACTTGCTCGTCACCCGAACCGAGTTCAAAATACCGGTAGGCCTGTAATGAAAATTTCAAATGTTTTAGCCAATCTAAAAAACAGATTTCATTTGAACTAGCCCGACATGAACCAATAAGAATGAAGCCTGATCCTAAAAGCAGGCATAGTTGAATTGTTATGCTTTCAAACTTTTAAAAAGATAAAGGGAAATTATAGGTATTATCAAGGTAACTTGACTATCATAAGCTAAGGTAGGCTCACTTCCATAAGCAACAATAAAGCTACCTGGGTAATAAAAATGGACAAGCTACCTTGATAAAACATACAAGTAATTTTCCATTGGATTAATTAAAGTGAAAATTGTAAATTGCGAAATCCCCTTAACTGTACTTACCCGGAACCCAAAGGTTTCACGTCTTTGATCTTGAACTTATTTGCAGTATGTTGTATGCCTTCTTCTGGCTGCTGCCCTCCATCGACCAGTTCCTCCATACGGTCCCCAATTTCAATAAAAACCGAGTCCGGAATCAGGTCCCAGTCCACGTCTTCTTCCACTCCACCCATTGCGTCCTTTGGAATTGGAACACCAAAAAGTAGCTTTACCACACTTAAATTCTGAAGACAAGAAATTGTCATTGACTACGATAAAAATTAAAAGGTCTGGCTGGCATTAGTGGCTATTCAACTGCGTTTGTCGTTAGTTGGAGACAGCTGATAAAAACAAACTTATACAACATAATAATATTGTATCATGGATAGCACAAAACATGTCCTGTTCACTTGCACTATGCTTCGATACGTACCACATACCACATCAAATACTAAAAAAACGAAGAACGGATCTTAAGAATTAAAATCGAAAGTTCAGGCTTGTAAACATTAAATACTGATTGCTGAGTTGCTAATTTGCTAACACCTGCTTTCCCATTTTCTTCTGTTGACAAGAAGAAATGCGCAAGGTAAGGTACAATGAAATAAACGAATAAAAAACCTAACTATTGGAACTATCAGCAGATCAATGGTACTGTAAACCAAGGAACATGCTTACTACATGATATTCATTTCAGAGTGCATCTACAGCATAAAATATATTTTTTTTGTCAGTCCGGTGTATACTGTACAAAAAAAGTGAAACTAACTTTAAAATATTATGTTGGTTAATTGATTTAGACGTTATATTGTAATGAGAAAGTAGGAGAGCGTAGAATGTTTGAAATAGAAATAGAAATACGAGCCGAATATTTTAGCCTAGAACACAATCTATTTCTGTGCTTGGAATTCGCCAGACTGATACACTATTTTTTTACTTAAATTGTTTATTACATACATGCTATAGACCACGCGGAAAAATTCCACATACATGCGTCAATGCAAAATGTCAAATCCTCCAGCTTGATATAAATATAATGCTTTATGGCTAATGCCACAGATTTAGGGGCAAACTACTTTGTTCTGGGTACATTTGCATTTACGGTAATCTCGCATGCAATCAACTTTATTTTTCACTCACGAACAAAGTCACATTGTAAATTGTAACTCCTGGATTTAATGGGATCTGCAACGATAAGACAATGTTCCTCTCACACGCAAAACGTGAGAAAATGTTAGGTACGAATGCATTGAGAATATTTAATGTATTGTCTCATTCCTCAAATTTGAGAGGGAGGTGGGTTAATGCATAATGGGATGATTGTCACGGAACTAGAAAGAGGAGATGTCTATGAAAAATGTAATCAAATCAGTAACAAGCGAGAGAAACAGCAAACTTCTTTCTCATCGGTCATTCAAGTTTGGAATTTCTTTCAGCTTTCTTCATCATGCTTAGTTGGGTATTTGACTGAGGTGTAGCAACATGTTAGAAGTTAGAGTGAGTAAGCACATGACTGATAATAATATTAATAATACAATTTTCTGTTCTTTCATGAATTCCAGATTCTCAAAAGGTAGTAATACTTGACTTTTATGACTGTAATTCGTAATCATAACATCATAAGAAAAGCTTCGAACAAAGTCTCGATTTAAAAGCTAATAGTAAGCTATGCAAAATTTATCAGTTATCACTGCACTCATTTAACTCTGCTGAAACAGTCGAGTGCATTTCGCATGGTCTTGCATAGAAAAGAAATCAAGGATGACATTTCCTCCTAATACTAAATTTATTTCCTTGTGTAATAATTTAGAAAATGCTTTAGACTGAAGTCAGCTCACAATGATGTTAAGCCTCTTTGGAAGTTTATGGATCTGAACTACATGGATATACTTGCTTGAACAAATAAATCCAATCAAGCAATAATTTAAATGGGGCATATTTCAGAAGAAAAAAATTAATCGAAAAGGCAGAAAGCCAACGATTTTTATATAAATAAAGTTGATAAAGTGAGTGGCACATGGAACACTAAATCATTCCCAACTCCCTCCCAGCGACTAAACTTGATATAGTTCTCAGGAGAAGGTGAAGCAAGCTCAGGCCTACTTATCAGGCCATCTAAAAAATACACTTTATCCCATCCGAAATATGGGATGGGGGATGGAAGATTGGGCCAACATTAACATAATCAAAATGTTTTGAATTTATTTTGCTGTTTAGTCGATAAGGTTAAGCCCACGGTAGCTCCAGATACTACCGTTTCCAGTCAACTCATGCCACTAGCTATTTTT
>JAQGAG010001009.1:0-11580 GCA_034696835.1 Lepidocyrtus lignorum
CGTAGAAAGTGGAGGTTTCGAAGGTAAAACCAGCCCCATTTAAAATAAGTGTTCCATTTTTAGCAATCACTCTGTATTTGGGGGTAATCCGATCACTGGAAGGGGGTCAGGGGTCAAGGACATTAATTTTTTTTAATGACAAGATGTATTGAGTGGGGTTTCAAAAGAAAGCATTTTAACTGTCGAGTTTAACGAGACATGTTTGGTTTCTGTGGGTCTTATAGTCACTGAAAAAATCACTGCTTAAAGTTGTAATATTCGACTTTTCGCAATTTAACATTTAATTTTTGTAATATGGTCAGTATCATGCCCATTATTTCGAGTATTTAGGTTTCAGCTACGTTATTCTATTAATTATAATCAATTTATTTCACCTCCATTCTCCTTGAACCTATTGGAAAGCGAAAGTAAAAACTGGAGCTTACTCAGAAACATTTTTTCAATGATTTCCACAAAGTTCAGATAAAATACTGTAGAACATGACCAGATCATAAAAACAGATGGTTTGTGCATATAACTGGAACACGATAAATTATTTGAGAACAGGGTACAATGTAAATTGTTAGTCATACAGATAAATATGATAGTGATTTACAGAGGCTAATACTAGAAATACTTAGAAACTTGATGTGAACTTTTATACGTCAATGAATTAGGATCACCGCAAACTTCATAGTAAATGTTAACAACTACCCTTGTTATATAAGAAAGGAAAGTGACCTGTATTATGCTATATACAACGTGGTCCGCTAAAAACGCCACACAGGAAGGTATTGCTACAGTTAACAAATAATTATAGTCATGGCAACAGCGAATTTTTGAAGGGGATGATACCTTCATACGTCGCGCGTTCTTAACGGACTACGTTGTACATGCCTAGATCAGCTAAAATTGTAGTTAATTTTAAGGGATTTGACGAGATAAAATTTAATTGTTATACTACCTACATGAGCCATAGTTCTCGTATAAAATGTCAGCAAAATGCACTCACTACGCTACCCGAACTTTTAATGAAAGTTGACAGTCAAGTTAGAGAGCTTTTTTATAGTGCAGTTGAGTATGTTCTCAATTTGCCCCGGTGCTCAAGCCCCTTCAAGGAAAGGAGTGCCTCTTATCATCAGACCCACGCAATTTGTTATAGATACTACCCCAACCAAAGGAAGTAGAGGAGCGGCAATAAAGTACTAACTAATCCACACACTGCCACGATGTTCCCCAAAAAAATTATCAAAAAATTAACCTTCATAATATGTATTGTTCCCCTAAATAACATTTGCATGAACACTCCTTCAAAAACAATTATCGCGAACTCATACAGATCAGCTTTCTCTCTGTGAAAGATTATCATTATTACATTTTTTTAGTAAATTGCACCCACAAAATTCCAATCTGCAAACTGCAACTCCGCGTTCAAACTTCAAACTTCAAACGTGGAAATGAAATAATCGGAAAAAAACTGGGATAAATTCAAATCGTAACATTTTATGGTTCATTTATGTAGTACTTCCAGTAGCTCCTGAACTTCCCCCCATTTTGATTTGGGATGGCAGCCATAGTGCATAAAATAAAGGCGAGGCCAACAGCTACGGGGAAGAGAAGGGAGTTGCAGAGATAAAGAATGAACGGGATCTCATTATGAAGTGTGACCATAGCATACCCACCCCAGATGGATATCAATATCCCAGAAGTGGTCAGGATAACCGCGCAATCCGCCATGAACAGGTTGCTAATCCGCGTGAGAATTTCCAGCATCCGGTATAGCTTCAAGGCAGAGGAAAAACTTAGCCGTTTCGTTATTCTCTTGGCCCTTTTCCTTATTTTGGAGATCATTTCAAGGAATTTGCACGTTCTTTGAATGTCGGTCATATGATAAGGCTTGAATGGCTTTCACAATTATGAGAAATTACATGACTCCAGATAGGATTCCCACAGCGACATGAAGAGATATGATGAGATAAATTACACAAGCTTCCATCCTCAGCATACACTCGACAATCGGATCTTGGAGTAGTTGGGATCTTGAATAACCTCTTGTTTGTTGATGATATGGACCGGGTGATATTCCCGAAAGAAGGGGAGGGTCGAGAAGATTATCACGAAGGCGGAGCAAACTACCACAAAGCAATAGATGGCTTGGGGGGTCTTTTTAGGCTTGGCATTTCCAAAGGGAAGACCCTCAGAAGGTTGAACCGCTGAGTGATAAGTGATAACATACGAAAGGCGATAACGGCTCTTCTCAAAAAGGTCATAAATGCTCCGCCCAATTGCAGCAGTTGCAATGACCAAAGTATAAAAACCAATTTCTTCCGCTTCTTTGCTCCAGTTCTTCATCGATATAAGCCACTGGAACCTCAAGAGGGAAAATATTATCGCGATGGCCATTCCATGCTTGGTGATATCCATGTTAGGACTCCAAAGGCGAGAGGACGTTTTTTACTGGGGTCGAAGATCAAGTGGGAAATGGGTCTCATGACTCGGCTGGAGGGGTCCAGGTGGAGGGGAAATGAGACTAGTTTTCGGAGGAGGAATTGGACATTTATGCAGCCCTGCGTTATGCTCATGTTGGATATGCACTGGAGAAACGGAAAATGTTTGTCTCTGGTCGAATTGCTTTCACTCAAAAATATACCGGAAAGGTTCTTTCGTAGTTAAATGACATGTCCTTTCACAAATTACAAAATCCATAAGTATGTAATAGCCTGTTATGTTATTTCTACTTTTGGACAAACCATACAAACTTTGCAACTGCATAGGGAAAATATTCGAACAGAAACCAAACCAATTAAATGAATTTAATCAATTGCCGACTGGCCATGCTAAATACGATCAATGCGATCCCCATTTCAGGCTTAAACTTTAAAACTCGTCTACCAAAAATTTTGTTTTGTGATAATACGTCCGTCATTAAAGCAAAGAGTTGTAAAGTGTGTAAATGATGAGTGCGTTTGCATTTAATATAAATCATGTGTGATTGAGTGGATGTGTAATTTTTTGTTGGACAATAATATATGTCGTTTCAAAATTCTATCGGTTCTGATTTTCCCCATAATTCGCCTGCGATTTCAGAAAATAATTCTTGTCCATGAATTTTTCTAGTCTCGGTTATTTTCACGGTGACCATGACATGGTCTTGTGTGAAGCAACAAAAGTATTAGTAAAAATGCAATAAGTCAATTACATAATTAGAGCAAGGGTAATTAATACACTTTGCCGGTGGTATTCAAATAGGCCGACTGGTAGTTAAAAAGCGTCTACATATTTAGCTCAACAATGCTCGTCATTTTCCCATTGACATTTTCGGGGATTGTTGGATTCCGAGATAATGATCCTATTCAACTTGTCACCATCAAGATAGCTGAATTGCTTGAGCTAAACAATCTACTGGAAATGTATCTTATCATGGGGACGATTAATGTGCTCTCATGTGCTAGCATTGGGGCGATGGTACATGTTATATGGTAAACAGACAACTGAGAGGCTAAGAAGTCCCTGGGTCACAATGAAGCGATGTAACTTTGGCTATTCCGAATCCTGTCCACACTGGGAACCTAATTGTTGGAGACTTTGCAGCTCTCTTGGTGGGGATGGGGGCGGTAGTCACGATCACGCTGTATGAAGAGTTTCCCATAATCACCTACCTCCCCTGCTCTCTCACATTGCCCCTTTGCATGGCTATCAACCTTCTATTGAATACGCTGGCAAGGATTCCACATAAAGATGGGGGAGGTTCAGGCACTACTGGGAGTACCATGTGAAGACCAAGCAGGGAAAGTTGGAGCTGAGGTCGTGTCCACCAATCGGATATTCATATGGACCCGTTAAAATAGCCACGGGGAGGATAGCGCTGGTCATTGCGGACGTGATAGTGAATTGAATTGCGACAAGGGCTCTCATAAAATGAGTGAGGGAAATGGGTGGAAGTCAAACGTCATTTGTACATCGTCTATTCTTCGGCACGCTTATTCCCGTGAATATTTTAGCGAAAGTAATTCGATTAGGAACGAATATTTTGCTGTGGGGAAGGGGGGAAAGGGTGGCTGCAAAGATATTCTACTGGATGCATGCATAGTAAACAACGAAAGGGGAAAGTCGAAATCTCACAATGCCCCGTTTACCAAATTGAGTGAAAGCATAAAAGTGAAAGTAACGAATAAATGCAATGCCAAATATGAATTTGTGTAAAAACGTAAAGTATTTGAAAATGGATCTGTATGAAGAATAGGAAATGCGTATGGAATACCAACAATCGTCGTTAATTGAAAATAAATTGACTTTTAATTGGAATTTAATCGTACGCTGCAAACCTATACAGACGTTTTTTTCTGCGCCTGCAATTTGGAAGGATTCGGATGTCGTAAATACATTCATTTTAGAGTTCAAGCCTTCAAGTTTTGTATTAGCCATTGCATTGAAGATTGCATTGCAGTTGCAGTGCAGTGCAATAATTGTAGAGTGTGGAGTGGGCTGATCAGCGGTTTGTCATTTGTTTACTTGCGAGTTGTTGTGAGGGTCTGTTTGGATTTCAGTAAAAATGATCTGTTGGTTAATGATTAAGATTAGTGATTGATTGGCGATTACTGATGATCACTTTATGTTAGGATCTAACTGTGCTTTGAGGGTAATATATTTTATGATTTACTGATTATTTATGTTCAACTGAGTAAGTTTTAAGGATGCCAATTTCATTTTCATTAATTGATTATTGAGCTGGAGTATGTCTTAATTTTGGAATTGAATTCATAGTTAAAAAGTTAAAATTTTTTGTTTCTTGGATTGCAGGTGACGAGGTGTGACATTTGATTAAAGTGACTGAAAATTGACGCCAGGGCACAATAGAAGACTGATCATTATGAGCAGGCGACACGAGAAAAGGCGGCGGATCTTTATCGGGAATCTTCCAACTGATGTGGTGACCAGAGAGGTGGAGGGTCTCTTCCAGAAGTATGGGACCATTTTGGAAGTCCACTTGTTGATGCCTAGAGAGGGAAGGCGCTATCCGCCGTATGCTTTTGTGGAATTTGAAGAGCCGATGTAAGACAAGTACTAGTGATAAGGTCAATGTTTACATGATAATGTTGGAGCCGAGGTCAAGGCTCAGAGCTTGCATTTTGATCATTTTTTGAGTTTTGTATGGTCGTGTCGTGTTATAGAAGCGCTGAGGTCGCCATCAGGCGAAGGAACCGAACTAAGCTAGGCGACTCCACCATTCGTGTCGAGTATTCCCGGAGTGGTGGTCGACGCAATGAGGGAAGTTTTATTGGAGGCGGAACTGGCTACAATGGACAATCTCAAAATGGAATTGGTAGGGGCTCTAAGCCCCCATTACGATCTGATTATAGCGTTAGAGTGACCGGTAAGTTATTTTGATAATTAATTAAGACCAGACCACCTCCAAAGTAAAGACCTTCTCAATGCATTTCTGATACATATATTATCTTCTAGGACTCCCACCCGGTGTCGTGTGGCAGGATCTGAAGCAGTACATGAAGGTAGAGGTTGGTGGACGCATTTGCTTTTGTGACGTATTCCAAGATGGATCTGCTCTCGTCGAGTTCGCTAACTGTTATGACATGAAAAGGGCCGTGAAAAAGTTGGACAATTCCACGTACACTTCCGAGGTAGGCTATACAATTCAGAATTCCAATTTCCAATTTTCTCTTACAATCTCCTCATATAATGTCTAATACTCCTCAATTTTTATATCAGGGAATCGAGCCATTCAAAATCCGCGTGAAGGAGGACTGTTATGGATCCAGTGACACGGGACGGTCTAGCTCACGTCGTCGCTCTCGCTCCAGAAACAGAACCCGAAGTCGAAGTTATTCTCGTGTGACACGAGCAATGCGCTCCCCACATTTTAATAGATACTGGGACAACTAAACTAGTAAATAGAATAAACTTTAATTGGAAGTTGCAAGGAATGAGGCTTTCAAAGGTTCAGTTTAATTTAATTCTATCATCATCATTATAAAGTATAAAGCGTTTTCCTAATTTTGATTTTTGACATGTAACTAATTTTTTACTTGACCACTGTACTGCACTTTTTTTAAATCTGTTTCTACTCTCTATGGATTCCGGTCACAACTATATACTCTGTGATCCACTTATTATTAATCAGAATCTGCAATAAAGCCAACTAATAAATAATAAATTAATCTAATCATATTATTCACACGCGCGTTGATTTTAGTTTTTTGATTTTTTAATGGCCGATAAGATTAGAGTAGGTTTTAGACTGCACTACTAACGATAAGTACAAGTCAATTAGAACGGGATATTTATAACGGTACCTAAGATTAAAGGATATGACCTACAACAGAAATGCCCACTAAATCCACAAAAAATTAACAGTGATACAGACTTTTTTGTGTAGATGCTTTCAGTGTATCATGTGTATGGAATATCTGGTAATCTGTAGAGCACTTATTGTCATCCCTAAACTTAATTGCTTTTTACGATAAAAACTTACGATTAGTTAAGCCTGGAAAATAAGCCAATTTGTTTAATTCGTTTTTTATTCATTTTGTTAAGAAAAGTGGTCTACGTCATAATAATTCATAAAGGTGAGTACAGTTTAAAAACAACATAAGAACTAACAATTTATATCTTTCGAAGGTATACCTGCATGCTTAACTGAAACTGAAACTTAAAACTTAAATGGGTAGGTATTAGTTAAGTTAAATATTTTTTTTTGAAGATCTCTGTTTAGGTTCTTGTTTTTTACTAGGCCAAGATTTATTTTACAAAACGTATGGAGGCCGAGGCACAAAATATAATTGTTAATTATGTTAGTCTAAAATTGCGACATTCTTGGTGGACAATCGGAAGTTATTCATTCAGTGGTTTGGTTTCTACATTAAAAAAATCAAAACTTGGCTCCAAATAAACCAAACTCCGTTGCATTTACTAAATTAAAATATAAAGTGTTTAAAATAGTTAACAACTCAACATTAATCATGCACTTAAGTAGCTGTTACAGCTTTAACTGTTCATCACATTATTTTTAGCGTTCAGGAATGGCAGTTTTTAGTATTAATACTGAATGAATAATACCGATTATATGGCGAGTGGATAGGGTAACAAAAATGGGAGCAATCAATAGTACTAAAATACTAATTGACCTGATAAGGTAAATAGGTAAAATGAGGTAACATAATTATTCATTAAGTTAAAACTTAAAACTAAATATAATTTACAGTTTTCGATTATACGACTGGCACGGTGGAGCACATCTACTACCATTTCTAATGATTAGGTAGGTACATATTGTCTAATTGCATTCTATAATTAAGTAGGTATTTATAAATTATTTACATTTTGCAAAGACTATAAAAAACTAACTTCAGTTTAAATTGTTTTTTGGTGACAACTCAATTAAAAATGACAAAATCTGGCTAAAAAATCCTTTTCGCTCACTTGGCCTTGGCTTGATTAGGTTCTCATGCACTAAATTACTATATATTATCTTATACAAGCTTATCTTCATTTGACAAGACTTGGCTAACAACACCATTACAAAAATTAAGCTCCTTATTTTTTGGCCTGGTATTTATTTTACACTCCCGGTTCCTCTTCCTACCACAAATTCTATTTTTGGTGCCCCACATTGCATTTTTGTTCTACGCAAACTTCCCCTTATCATCTTCCTAATCCTTCTTCTCCTTCGCTGCCATCGCCATCTCCTTATCCTCCACCTTTTCCTCCGCTGTGGGGAGAAACAACAACGGGAACATTCCCAACAGACATCCAATCGTGACGCCAAAAGCCCTCCCAAGATTGCTCGCTAGTCCCTCCACATACCAGGCGGAGCCTACGCCGGCCACGTCGGAAATGGTGTTGCCAAGAGCTGCTGCCGCCATCGTGGACATTCCAAGTCCGGTCCCGATCGTGATGTCGATGTAGTCACCCTATTAAAACGACAAGAAATTAAAACCATTTTAAATCCCACTTTAAATTCACCTCCACCCTCCTATTCCCTCCAATAGTCAACATCATAAACAACATGATGCTTATCGTAAAAGCTACTCCAGCCCAGTCCTTATCTTAAACGGCTCCATAAATAATTTAATTCCAGGGCAAAATCATGTACAAGCACCGGAGAAACTTTTCGACACTCCATTATATTCCACTTCGCTCCTCCAAACTTTCACTCCCAGAAAATGATGAGAAAGCTCTCGATAGATGCGAAATGGAATATAGGATGGGAGAAAAAAATTCCCTCTATTTTTTCACTAGCGTGTAATAATTTGACAAGTTTACCGGCGTGTTTCACTCCCCTTTGGGAATTTTAGGGGGATATAATAGGAAATAAATTACCCTGGCTGTTTTTCCTCTTATTTAACAGTTCATATTACCCATAAAACCCTCCAAAGCTTGTTCCTTGCACTGCATATATTATATTATAGTCCTTTCAACATGTTCCCCTCCCAAAATAAAAGTAGAACTCGACTTAGACATGATGGCATGGAAAATTCGCGAATTTCGACATATGACGTCAGTCTCAACAATGGAACGAGCTTTCCGGTTTTAATTTGAATTGAACTGAAATCAAGTTTGCTCTCTCCCAGCTTTCTCCAAAGTTTACACCAACTCGATAATCCGAACACCGACGGACTTGCTCCCATCCCATTCAAAATTATTTCGTGTTTATTCCCAATTTCCATTTTAATAAATTCCATTCAAAAAGCTACCGCTTTCATTTCATGTTTTTTTCTGAAAAAAAAACGTCTGACGAAAAAATGAGCAAAAATATTATTTTCCCTCGACATCGCCATCAAAAGTCCACGCCCAACTCATACTAGAGAAAAAATCCTTAATTTAAAAAATAAGAAATTTATTCCCCTTAATCCCCACCCCCCACCCGCCCGTGTCGGATTGACTATGGGAGGGATATATTGTAAATATATTATGGGAAGCGTTTCCACCTCAAAACTAAAACACCTGAGCATTTCATAATACTTCCATCCACATCACTCCCTATAACCTTCATTCTTTTCCCTGAGCTTAAAAAGGGAGTAATATGGGAGCATTAATTTTACAATGGAGAAATTATGGCTGATGTCGACATCAACGAGAGAGTAGTCATACTTATATTTATTTTAGTCATTCTTCCCATCTCCCCTCCATTTATATTTGTTTTGTTTTCTCCATTATTTTCCCTCCAGCCTCCAAAAATTACAATTCAGATTAGAAATTACAATTCAGATTACTCTTTCATCATCATCATCGTGAAGCGTGACATGGGTAATCTACCCTCAAAGGAGAAAATTATGAGGGGTAATCCCTCCCTAAACTGGATAGTTCCTCCACGCCTCCCATTTTCATTTTACCTCATTTTTCCACACAAAGCCACAAATTACAATAGAAATATTTTAGGTATTTAGGATACCCGGAGAAAGCACTAAAAAGCATATTAGCTTAGGAGATTCTTGGAATGCCTCCCTCAACCCAAAATACCCCCCCCCCCTCACCCCAACACGTTCTGTTGTGAACATTGAACAGAGCATATATCATAAAAGCTGTTTGATAAAAAGCCTAATACTAAATCTTAGTCCTCCCTCTGGTCTCCATCCGCTTTCACCAAGAAAATATGACAGTTTGACAGAGACGTTGCAAAAAAATAGCTTTATTCTGAGGCTTAAGCTGATAAAGATGGACTGATAAGCAGGAAATGATGAGCTCTCCCAACCCATATGTTTTATCTGGTTAGACAGGCTTCCACAAAAAAATGAAATGGGTCAATTTTTATATTTTGCTGACAATGGAAAATCTCATTTTAAAAATTCAAAGCGGAAGTGACAAAGAAGCCAAGCATAAGCATTTTTTTTGTTCCCCTCCCCATTTCATTTCCCCCACTTACCGCCAATATCATGATGAGATTGTCGAGAAACCTGAAGCCAATGAAAGCCGGCCACTGTCCAAATCAAGTCATATCCATATCCATTCCACCAGAAAGAAAGAGAAACAGGTCATTCGATCATGCACCACCACAATTAAAAAGGAAAAAAGAAGAACAGAACAGAGAAATAATTATACTTTAGAAAAATACATCAGATTGTTTCCTTCCTAAACACATAAAGTGGATTTCTATTCAAACCAAATCAAGCCAAACCACAAAAAAAACGATTTTCGAAAAAAATAGCTCGAGAGAACCTGACCCGATTTCTTTTCTCCTTTAAAAGTGAAAGCATAATATTTCTAGAAACATGTCATGTATGAGGTAATTTATCAAAAGGGAACTCTTGACAGGGGCCCCTATGCATACCTAAACCTTATCTAGCCTGAAACTGCTCTAGTGATTACCGTGTTAATTTAATTGTTCCTCCCTTGTATCAAAAATTAATTAGCTGGGAAGAGGCCCATTTCGTTTTCATCATGCTTTTTCGTTTCCCCGAAAAATGAAAGACAGAAAGGGGAATTTTGGTACCATTCATTCGTGGCTTTCCCTAAATCATGCAATGGCACATGCTATTAAATATACTCATTCTCCGCTTGGGAAACTTTTAAAGATTTTAATTATAATTAGGGGAAAGTACAACACCTATTCATAGTTGAGTGGAGGCTTTCTAATGCGGAAACAAGAACTAAAAAACTAACAAACAAAATAAGTTATCAAAAATTCTAAATTCTACCTCGTTTCGTGCTTTCTCCCATTTAAAATTTATCTTGTTTCCCCTTTTTCTCTTACCCGCCCATATCACTGAGGCTGGAGCTGGCGGCGCTTTCTCCTCTGGAAAGAATAAAAACAAAAAGGGAATTATTTTTTTGTGAATTTTCGTTTTTCTTTGGTAAAAATCCACAATTTTGTAAACTATATCAATTTTGGTTAGATGCTATCTCATTCACTCCAATTTGACAAAAGAGTGATGGGGAAACCACAAACTTTCCCTTTTTTGCAAACTTTCTTTTTGCAGAGATTTTTGCTCTCACACTTTCGTCCCGATCAATAATCATCATCATCCCAAAAGAAAATTATGTCTTTTTAAAAATCTCAATTTATTTCTCGACATGGATAGTGTGTCATCTTCACCATTCCAACACTTTCACACAGAGAAAAAAATCAGCTAAATTTGAAAAATTTCAACTTTCTCTTATTTATTCAAAGGCTTAATTGATGGTGACATGTGATAAGGTGATGAGAATCAAGCTTATTGCTTTCTCCAAGAACAGAGAAATGAAGATGAAAGCCCATCCCCCATCTTGAATCATTTTTCAATATTCGTACTTTCACTGTGCTCAACATATTGAAATGAGACATGTCTACTTTTGCTTCTTTCATCCGAGAAAATTCATCAGGATGCTCATCATCATCATCATCATCCTCTCTTCTCTTCCGCTTCCCTCCAAAAAATAGTTCCCTCCATATGTTTTACTCACTTACTCCCCTCCACTCCAATCATCATCTTTATTCTTTATCATCCATTTTCCCTTCCCTTAAACTTTAATGTCATTTTAGTTTAAGGGATATCTTACAGGGTGATGTCATGTCATGTCATGTGATGTGATGTCATGTGATGTGATGTCATGTCATGTGATGTGATGTCATGTAACGGTATATATGATCTTGGCATGTACTTGATG
>JAQGAG010001010.1:0-11579 GCA_034696835.1 Lepidocyrtus lignorum
AATAAATTGATTTGGGGAAAAGGACTCGGGATTTGAATAGGGAGATATGTTCATACTGTCATAAATATCCAAATAGAAAAAATGGACAGAATGTTGGGGCGGATCGGATGAATCGGTTTACCGGAAAGGAAGAAGATTTACAAGTTTGCTATTTGAAATCTGATGATAGGAAGCTTATTAGCTTCACTTCCTCCAATAAAAAATTTGGACAAGTAAATCAATCTGTAATGGCGATGTGCATGATTTCAACAAGATTATTCTAATTATACTTGGAATTAAAATAGCTCATTCTCTCTTATTTTATTCCTTCCGTATCCGGATGTCCATATTTGTTATTAAATGTAACATGCAATATCAGAACAAAATGGGGCATTATGAGAAACTGGACAGTTCGTCACCGTAAACTTAGAAAGAACACCGTAATACGGATAAAAGAAAAGAGGTTTGCTCATATGCTTGTATATAGTTAGCTTATGAAAATTAATTTACATTGTTTATCTTGCGTCAATTATGGATTATCTCAGGTACTTCCAGCAGCGGGATGATTTACACCTGGAAATAACGCCTACTTTACAGCCTCCACCACTGGAGAGCTTTCCAATTATAAAACAAATTGCACGTACACATGTCGATATATCAATGGGCGCTGGTGTTGGATTTCTTCCAGGTGCGCCTTATATCAGAAACAGCATAAGGATGACGTTGGCGTTCCAAATAATATGCAAATGATCAACGATAGACAAAGTCGTGAACAAATTTGTTGCTGAAAGCTCTCATGATTAATTGGGTGAATTCATATCATGTCTATCCATTATTGTAAGGCGGAACTATCACTTCCTTCTGAAAACCGGAGATAAAACCGGAACATGACTTCATTAGATACCTAATCAATAGCTCTAATTTTTTTTCAAACTTAAAATGTAGCGCTATGTAAATTTAGAAAATGCTTAATAGAAACATCTGGCACGTGGATAAATAGAGATAATCATTATGTTTGGTGAGGATGAAGATGTAATTTGTTGTTAATGAGGTGTATCAGATATCATCACATTCTTATCGATCCTGTCAAGTCTTTAGTAAAAAACTAGATTCCGCCAGACTCGGACAAGGAACAATGTTAAGTAAACAGTTACATCTCAATATAGCAAGCCGTTTGCGTTTGCCTCTATGCAATAGAGAATTGTATTTATATAAAAAATATTAATCAAAACATTATGCACGATTGATTAAGCCTTATATTATTCCTTCCATATTATAACTTCTCCATGGGATCAATCCTCCAGATCATTACAACTAATTGTTCTTTGTATCGACTTCTCAATTTTTCCGAGCATGAATGGAAAGTACATTTTAAAATTTAAAATTCTCACCCAATCATCATTTTTTAAATAATATTTTACCCATATTCAGACAGCAGACAAAATGCAGACGGAACTTTAATTTGCGGATATACTTCGGTTTGGCCAGACAAATACGCTTTTACAGCTGTGTCTATGTTGTGGTGAGTTCACATCCGTTTTTGGCCTTTAAAGAATTGGATTAAAAATCTCATTTTTTCCCTGAAGGTAACCACAAAATAACATAAGTACAACTATCCATATTTATACCGACCATAAGGGAACTCTGAAAGCATCACGTTCCTTTTTCTTAGGATAAAAATTGGTTTTTTATCACTTGAACTGAATTAGCTGATGAATTACTTACCTGAATTAGACAGGCCAGTAGTATGAGAAAAAAATCACTTAATTTTTCTTGTAGATAATTGGATATTTCATGGGTGCCCACATCCGTGTTGATTGTTCAATTTGCATTGAAAATATGGTTCCACGTAGGATTAGCCGTCGCCAAATAATAATGCATGTGTACTTACATTGTAACTAAATGTAAATTAGTTGCATAATAATAAAGATCATCAGTATCATCATGACTTATGAAATTGCTTTGTGCTGGAAGTTCATGCTCTAGTAGACGAGAATCATCAATAATTTCCCTCAATCTACCGCAATAACATCATATCAACATAATATCATCGGATGTCCCAAATTAAACCATGTACATACCTCCGAAGACCTCATATCATCATACTTATCACGATCCAATGATCACTTTTTCTTTGGAAGGGTTTCATCCAAACCAACAATTTCCGCTTACAGACTCACAGACAGATTAAAAATCCAACTGGATGGATGAGCAAATAGAAAAAATGGACCCTTTTGCCTGCCATAAAGGTACACCAATGCATCGTTCCCGGTATAAAACAACAGTCAAACACGGTTTATCCAAATGCAAGCCCACACGCATTTCCTTTGAACTTTTTCATATATTATAGTTTTCAAAGTCACGATCAGAACAAAGATGAGATATTAGATGTTATCCATTTTGAAAGTGTCAAAATCCCACCAAGCCGTACGCATCGACATTACAAATTGGATTTTAAAATATTTGGCTTCCTTTTCCTATCAATAAAACAAATCCCATGCCAATGTTTTATTCATTGCAGATTTTAATCCCCTGGACTTGATGCAGGGGTAAGGAGAGATATAGATCAATTCATCAATCCTCATCAACTTCGGCCAGCATGCCGCGATTACCACCGCAGTTTTTAGCAAAACGGATAATATTTTAGCCAAGCTGCAGCTATACGGTCCATTACAAATTTAAAAAAGGTGAAATGAATCATATCTCTGACTATGATCAAGAAGGTGACAATGACGGTGACTGATGAGATGATGATGATATCATTTTAGAAACACACATCACCGCACCGGTGCGGTCCCGATGAATTGTTCCGAGATCCTCTTTTGTTTATCATCGTTTGATGGGATGATGATAGAACATGTAGCATTTCTCTTCTAATTTCGTCAAAACCTTTGTGTCCGCACACAAGAGCCAAAAAGACTAGCTTCGAATCATATTGTTTAGCTCGCTTTGCGCTTTGTTAGCTTTTTTACAAGGGAGAAAACCCACAATGGCAATGTGCACATTGCCCATCAACAATTACAAATTTTTGTCCGTTGATGCCCTCGTCCTGTTTGATTGACGCACATGCATAATAACTTTATCATAATTATATTATGAAGATGATCAAGTTTGTGTCACTGAAACGAATTTGATATGTTGTACATATTTGTATTTTTTTTATACAAAAAAGGTGTAGATTGATGAATGAAAAATAGACATATGCCCAGGGTGAAAACGTTACATCTTCCGAAATGAAAATGAATATTTAATTGACCAGGTGAAAAAGATCAACATGTGAGCACATACATATATATATCAGAATAAAAAAATGCTTGAGGGAAAAATATTAAAGTGACTCTTTTTGTATTATTGGATAGCTTGCTTGGCTTCAGCCTTTCCACTTGAAAATGGTCTGTGCTGAGGGATATCATTTTTTAATGCCGGTGTCGGTGTCGGCATCAGCCTCAAACTCTTTCTTCGTCTGTCATCATCAATGTCAACTCCTGTCATCTTTCCATTGTCCCGGGGAACAACTCACTTGCATTTTGTGGAGTGTTTCACTTTCAGTAAAAAAAATTATGAATTCAATATATGGATATGATATGTTGTATAAATATGAAATATTACAATAGTTATAATGGATTGAACAACTTTATCATATGTACATAGAGTCGTATTCGTTTTGTTCAATTCAAATTCAAAAAAGGGTAACTTTCAATATTACATTGTTGCTAGTATGTCCATGGGTCTCCGATTCTTTACTCCTGTTAGTATTGCGCGGAAAATTTTATTACACTTGATTATGAATGTAATGTATTATAACTGAATATTAAAAATGCAATTTTTGAATTGTTCAATATGGATAAGGTTAGATCCTGTATTAATGCCATTCATAGGCATCTGGGTGCTTACACATTTATTTTCAACTTACAAAACAATACATATTACTATTGCAAGTTGGACCATATGGATTGGGCTGTATTGAGATACGAATAATATTAACAGGATTTTTTTCTGATACATGAAATGACCATTATTGTCAACGATTTTTTTTTCGGTTGGCACATGCCACATGTACAAGTCGGTAAAATTGATTACTTTTTAAAAGCCCACTCGTGTTTTTATTACCGAAAGGCTCTCCAAAAACTACAAGTGAATAATGTTTGTCTTTTTGGCAACACAGGGAGCCCAAGAATTATGCATACCTAATATGTTTCAGCTTCTCCATCTGCATATTTTGTGATGAGAGGGTTCTCTCCTCTCGTACTTATGCATAATTTAAAGTTAAATGGGGGAACTTGTAAAAAAAATTGTTAAAAATTATTTTTTAAAGGCGCAGGCCTACACAACCCTCTGGTCACGACTTGTTTGATGCTTCTTGCTGGAAATTATAAAACAGGATGTTGATGCGGATGTTTCGCAAGGAAGGAGAGAAGGACAAGCAGCCGCACAAGTTTGTTTTAAAAGGCAAGGGAGACGAATAGGGTGAAGCCCGTGGCATGGTTGACTGCTGATGATGTGTTATGCGTGCCATGCATGGTAGCATCATTCCATAAGTTCATTTTACCTCTCTCCTCGTCATCAAATCGCATTGCATTTCACTATATTTTTTATGATTTCTTGACATGCAAGTCAAAAAACGCCAGCAAAACTGACAATGAAATTCCAGTTGAACGGGTCTTTTCGCTGAGATAAAAATAAATATAGCCCTATCTGGTAAGTGAATTTTTTTCGCTGGATTAGAGGAAGACTTAAAGGTTCATGACATGATATTATTTTCCCTCGTCAACAAAGTAATTTCTCCATGAGGGACCACCGCCACCGGAGCCGGAGTTTCGGTTCGTGGCTCTTTCCGTGATGTGATGTGTAGCGAAGGGATTTTTGCTCATTGACTCCGTCTTGTTTAGATAAGTGGAGGTGGAGGAGAAGGTAGTAAATTGGAGTAAAACCCATTCATAAACTCTTTTTCAAGCCTAGTTAAAAGTTCACACATTCATTCATTTCATGGCAAGTTTCCTGTCTTTGTCCCCCCTCCTTGGTCAAGGAGAACATTACAATTGAATTCATTTTTTTATCAATGAAAATCGCAGATTGCAAAACGCGATAGCCACCTCTTCCTATATTTCTTGAATGGTATAGTCAGAGTCATTCACAAATGGAGCGGATGTTTACAGAGTCAAAAATTTTGGTGGGAATTTTATGGGTGCCGGATGGACTTAAATACTATTCCAAGGTATTTTTTTTACCTCCATAGCATTTTCCAAGAAGACTTATTTTTTAAAGATTGAAATGCTACAGAATGCGAGTGTCGCAGTGGACATGGGCCCAATGTACACGTGTTTGACACTCATCGTCAGTATGTGGTCATGTAATGTAGGAAATATTATTTTTATGGAAATTTTAGTATGACTTATCTTTTTTCCATTCATCTCTGTAACCTTTATGAAAATATATTGTTCGAGCAATGGATATGGACTGGGTGACTCATTGACTCAATAATATTTTTTGTTGAAGTGTTAATCTCTTTCAACAGCGCAGCGGACCTTTCCATACTTTTTTGGAAATGGCAGGATCAAGAAAGCTAAAAATTCAAATTTAAACGATAATATACGACTACTATGTTCATGTATAGACGTCCAGTCCGTTATCTTGAATTAGGATGATGATGATGGTAGCAGAAATTTGGAAAGCAGTACAGTATCATGTGAAGTTTTTTTTCACTTTTTTAATTGCAAGCTTTAAGAGGTTTGCTAGATACTAACCTCTCTCGTTTCATTTATTTCAGTGAACAAAAATGAAATGAATTTCAGAAAGAAATCGTTTATGTGCAGCAATGCTGGAATGAGTTCCTAACACTATTTTAATTATATAGTTGGGTTCATTCTGTTAAAAAATGTCTTCGACAAACAAAACAATATTTAATGCTGATGGTGATCCATATCATTCTGAGTTGACCCTTTTACACAAAAAGCTTCATAATTGTCTCCCTATTTAGCATAAAATAGCGTTTAGAATTTTTCCAGACTCTGGTGAGTTGCTTCCAACAATGATGGTAATGATAACCTTCAGGTTTTTTCTTAGTTTATCCGAGAACTTTGAACTCTGAAAAAGTGTAGCACTATTATTCCCCTCTAGAACTAGCATACCTAATATATTATTTCAAGTGGAATACGTAGTCATACTCCAAGAATGGTTTTTCTCCAGCCCTAGAATACCATTTCATTTTGCCCCTATATTTACGCCTTTGCTTCAACCAAAGAAAAGCTCAACTGAGATTATGGCATAGTTGTGTGGAGTGAATATCTGTTCAGCAAACATTATTGCTTTCCACGTCATAACTAAATGACAGGATCCATTGCACTTTTGCTCCACATTTCCTATTTGGTAATGACATGCACATTACTCTATATGGCATGGTTAATAATAGTGACCTAAAAAAAGTTTAAGTTGATGATAAAAAACGGTAATAAAGAAAACCTCATGTACTTATCCCAGCTTAAGTATAGTTATCTCACTTAAGTCTCGTCGGGTTTATGATTAGTAAAATGAAGGGATACAACTGGGCTCCTTAAAGCGTTATGGTTATGATGACTTCACATGGCCCATGAACTTTATGCATGAACCTTGAAGAGATATTCCTCCTTCATATCTCAAAACTAGAAACCAGCGACAGAAATTAGCCCTGGAAAAGGTTCCATTTTTTAGAGTTAATGTATTCAAGGAATTCATAATTTTTTCTTGAGGGGGTGATGTCATGCCATGTCCATATCACATCCCGATCCTAATCCCAACCTTTCCTCAGTTTTTGAAACAAGGGCACATTATCCATTTATTAAAACAATTTTTGAGAAGGCAAGGGCTCCACTGATGGTATAATTCCTTTAGGACATTGTTACTCTCAGACAGAATATTATGACGACATGACACTGACATTCCTCTTTGAGGGATGGGAATAGTTGATGAGAGGGATGGATATAACGACGAAAGAAGGAGATTTAAAAAAAAAGATATGTTTCTAATGACTAATGAAGTTTATAAAAACGACTTTGAGGAATTTTAAATGAGTCAAATTTTTTACATTTTTGTTTTGTTTTTTCCATTACTGTGTTGAAACACGAGTTTATTCATGGAACAACTTCAATTATGACGTTTTCCGTTACTTTAATTCATTTAGGAGAATGTACTGCCGACCAAGAACAAGAAACTGACCCTTGCCAACTGAAACTAGCGTAAGTATTTTGTAACAGAATTTTTCTAACCTCCAATCTGGAGTCAGAGGAGGCCGCCGACAGAAATGTCATCATATCATTTCATCAACTTCAACAGAATAGTATGAGCATCCAACGGCGTTTTTTTGAGAAATTGGAAGGTCATAATATCATACTTGCACAGGTTTATCTAAATATCCATCTATTTACGACATATCCTAACGTAATGAGAGTTGAGACTTCAGAACGTAAACATAATTTCTTCATAAAACTCTTTTTTGAGTGAAATTTTCAGATGAATAAAGTAAATTAGTTGAGAAAGCGAGGGAAAAGGTTTTTATTGTGAATTCCTTTAACATATCGATAGTAAGCACAGTTTCATTCGTATATATTTTGAGTAAATCTTGAATAAGCTTAAAATGGATGTTGTAACCCTTAATAAAATATTTATATTATTATGAATCATATGTAATACTTACATCTGGTGCGGTTGCGGTAAATGCTAAAAACGAACAAGAAGCGATTGGATTGAGAGCTTATCACAATTTTATTTGCTTTATAATACCGCACGCCAATAAAATCATATAGTGAAGGTGACCTTCAACTTGGGCTCTGAAGTTCATGTGACGGATGCATCTTTAGGTGGGATCGGAAAGACAGTTTACAGTCTCTGTCACATAATTTAAATCATATTACACAGGTGAAATCTTAAAAAGTTTTCCAGTGTCATCTCAAAATATGGATGTTTTTCTGTACATGAAAACGAAATCGGTTGAGCAGTATAGAATTAACAGAGGTCATTTACAACGAATGTCAATTGTATTAAAAGAGAGAAAAAACGTCATTCAATTTTGTTCATTTTCACACGAATTTCTAAGTTTGACCAAGGAATGTCCACAAAATTAGCTGGGGCTCATCTTTACCAATCTCCATAAGAAATAGAAAAATTCCACTGTTTTTGACAGGTTCATGGTATCACATATCAGCTATCAACGCGACCGGACACCGGACATACCAAGCAGCCATAAGTATCTTATACGTGTATAAATTAAGCCTAAAAACACTGACCGGTACATACAGCATCCGCACCTCCTCATTATACTCATTTGCCTCCTTTTTCAACTTCAAGATAAATGCCAAAGGAAAAAGAGTAAAGTGACAGGAGGGATATTGTAAATCAATTGAAATGAGTTATTTTCAAGATGATAAGACTGAAAAACGAGGGATTTTCTCTTGTTCATCATCCTCGACACCCTCGTCATCTCACCAGTCACAGTGTCATTGCAATTTTTGAAGGTTATACTGCTATCCCAAACTAATAAATAAGCTTATTTATCACCATGTTTGATTGAACTTGTTTAGTAATAAGTAACAGTTCAATGAGATGATAAGAAAGGTAAGTGGTCTTTATTAGCTTTCATCATCATATCTATTTTTTACACGTTATACTGTGCATTATGAACGTATAGACAAGTGGACAAAATTGGATTAGCCTTTCCCGATCGTAAATAAAATTGGAAGCGGATTTATAGGATCGTCTGGTCTGGTGTTAGGTTTGGAATGGTGTAATCTGGTCTGGATGTACATGGCTTGGATTTGGATTCAATGTCACCAACCATGATGACCGAGACCATCACCTCGAAAGAAAAATTCGATCGACGACGACAACGCGTCGTGGCACAGGAGCACGTGAGATATGCGAGTCCAAACGCAGCTCCTTTTCGTGGTCATTCAGTCAACAAACGACTAAAATTGGATGTGAGGAGAGGGTGGACTGGACTGGAATACTTAATTTATATTTTCATTAATTCTTTCCCGCTCAATTTTTAGTTTGTGTAAATATGTGCATAAGCAGAGAAAAGGCTCTGTATTTCTTTCTTATCGTCATTCCAAATTCGTATGAAATATAGAAAAAAATGATAAAAGTCCATGTACAAAATGTTGGAAGATAGATAAATGAAAGTAAACTGAGCAGGAATGGACAGGACAGGTGAATGAATGTTGACTTGGTGTGGTGCGCACTGCTCTTCCATGATATCAGTAAATGAGTTATCAACGGCAACCGGCATTATGAGCTGGACTGGGATGGATGTCGTCATCCCAGCATCATGTCAAGTCCAGTTAAAAGCTAGTAGTAATATACTGTGGGATGTGCATGTAAGACCGTGTAATATATGTATAATGGCCATTGTCACTCGTTCACATATAAATCTATTTCAAAGATAAACACGTTACTTCACTAGTGACATGATTCAATTAGCAACTGTTTAAGTTGAGCAGAGACGAAATTATAAGAAAGATTTCCTTGGCCCTTGTTTATCTCAACTTCATATCGTTATCATCGTATGACAATATAGCACGGGCTTGATAATTCTTGGAAAGATATATTTCGAGCAAGAAAAATCTTTAAGTCAAGTTATATACCGTAATTTCTAGAAACAACGCCCCCCAACTATTTATGCTCACTTTGTGCTATAAGAACTCTGCGCTTTATTTGGGACCGGTGTAGTGAATGAGAAAATGCGATATTTCCCTCCTAGAATGACTTTGTAGCTTTACTTTTTTTTACCGGAGCTCTATTTCTTATTGACTGATGATGATATGATTATTGTGCGGGGGACATGCAGCAAGATGTATAAACTATCTTTCCAATTTCATCATCATCACCATTATCTTCCACCTTTTCTCCAATACTATTACATCACCCTCATCCCATACCACTATGAATAATGAGCCAAAAGATTGTCTCGTACTCTCGCTGCTCGAGTCTCGATGCTCTTTGCTTGTTTTAGATAAAGATAAGAAAGGCGAGCGACAACTGACGGGTGGTGGTGGGGGAAGGCACAGAAGGCATTACGGTGGAAGTTGAATTGGAATGAAACCAAATGGAACAGATCTCTTGGGCAGGTGAGAACGAACACGAAAGAAGATGAAGTAAAAATTCTCAAGGTGATTTGTCTTCCGTTCTCCTTTTCAATTGTCATATCATCATCACATCAGATACTGCATCCTCGAAGGAACATTACGGGTAGATGGTAAATCTTCCACTATCGTATTTGTCTTCTTTGTTGGCTCACACTTAGTTAACAAGAAATAGAGAATTGAAGTGAGTGGAAAAATCACTGGCTTCTTGGCTCTATTTGTATTCATCAGAAGTACAACAAACACTAATGACGTTTGATGAGGATCTTTTGTTATGACTTTTTGTGCAACGTGACACCACTGCCTTATGCAATGTAATGCGCAATTGATTTTCTAGGTAAGTGAATATTTGCTGAAGGGAAACGTTTCTTAAGAAGAATGGTGCATTTCAAGTTAGGAAGGAGGAAAGCACCTTTGCTTTTTTTCATTGTATTGCCCCCAAAAAACACGAAAATTACCTAAAAGTGTAATGTTTCTTGCAAGCAAAATAATAACACGATCCCTTTTTATGTCCCTTTATTATGGCTCATTTGCTACGAAATGAGTCTAGACTGTAGAGTTTCCCCATATATGCTTTTCTGTATGAGGTAGAGAATAAATTTGTCTCCTTCTACTTCTATATTTTAAAGGTGACGTAAACATAGTCATGATCATGATTGGACATGGTGAATGAGTAAGGGATTTTGGATGGAGTTTACAATTTGGGGGAAAATGAGAGAAAACAAAAAAGTGGTCATGCTGTGAAAGAGGTAATACTCCATCCATGAGAAATATATTATTGGAAGATAATGATAGTTTTGTGGCTGTAGTTGGTGAACGTAATAGTTAGATCTCTCATTTAGGTAGTTTTTTCTGTTAGTTCTCGTAGGAGAGAGAAGAAAAAATCAGAGAAATTTGCTGCTGCAGATGAGAATGATGATGACGGACAGGGGTACTGGCCTGGTCCTGTGTAATGGGAGTGGACGAACGTGCCTCTCTGTGTGATCCCCTTAACGTTTCACTTCATTCTCAGAGTTTCCCCCAAAAGTTATCCACGAAGTAACCATAAAAGTGGAAAACAAATAATTGAGTTGGTACAAAATAACTACGTTCAAAAATAGCTTATAAACTCAACGACAAATTAGGCCAATTTTATAATTATTATTGTTTGTGGGAATTTAAATGGTATGATTATCTCGACATATATTAGGATGGATTTGAAGGTGCCGGGATACAAGTTTGCATGGCTTCATAGCTTCATATTATTATGGGATTTGTGTCTTTGACATGGGCAAATATAACTTTTGTCATGTGAGGTTAAATTACACTGGTTTAGTTAACTAATATCATTCGTAATTAGCCTCAAGACCTAAACTTTTAATGGTAAATGAGGGTCAGAGTATGTGGACGCCAGTCATTTTCCCCAATTTACACGAGTATTTCTATCAGCCAGGCACGAACTAAAGCGGATTTTATTCTGGATGTTAATTAACCCAAAACTACCCTGGT
>JAQGAG010001011.1:0-11570 GCA_034696835.1 Lepidocyrtus lignorum
GGCTTTTGTCAAATTTACTTTGGCTTTTGTCAAATTTACTTTGGCTTTTGTCAAATTTACTTTGGCTTTTGTCAAATTTACTTTGGCTTTTGTCAAATCTACTTTGGATTTTGTCAAATTTACTTTGGCTATTGAATAATTTACGTTGGCTTTTGTCAAATTTACGTTGGCTATTGAATAATTTACGTTGGCTTTTGTCAAATTAACTTTGGCTATTGAATAATTTACGTTGAATTTTGTCAAATTTTCCTTTGGATTTTATCAATGAGACTTAAAATGTAAGTATGAAAGGGAGTAAAATAGTTTGTATCATCGTTAACTCAGTTCTTTATATTCAAACAGAAAGTGTCATATACCCACAAGTACAGTTAGTGCCATTATAGTCAAAACATAATGGACGCTTACCGACACGTGGGGCTTTTAACCCCCCCTTCAGTAGGAAACGAAAGTAGAGTCGACATGAGCTTTGGAAAAACTACAGAAACTAAACCAAAGGGGAAAAAATGATAAAATAAAAACGGTCAATGATACGATTGTTAGTTTTGACTAGGCAGGAGCTCTTAATGCTAAAACACATTAAAAAAAAATGATAAGATAAAAAGGTCAATGATACGATTTTTGTTTTGCTTCTTGTTAGTCTTTTATGTCACTAAAGGCTGGCGAATGGCCTCTTATGGTGTCACTAAAGACTGGAGAGATCCCTCTTATGGTGTCACTAAAGGCTGGAGAGATCCCTCTTATGCTGTTGACATTACAATTTTGATAATGTGGAAGATAGGCAGGGCTGTTTTGTTGACTATAGCCTGGGCTGCTTTGTTGACTAAAGGATGGGCTGCTTGGTGGGCGTGTAATTGTTGGTGTAGTTGTAGGTGTGCCTGTACTTGTAGGTGTACCTGTGCTTGTTAGTGTACTTGTTGGTGTTCTTGTAGGTGTACCTGTACCTGTGTAGAGTCTACAGTCATCATCATCATCATCATCAGAAGAATCAAAGTTTGGACGTTGTGGCGTGCTGGGTTCGCTCTCATCATCAACGAAAGATGCTTCATAATCATTCTCATCCTCTATTGGTGGTCTTCCCCATGCATAATGTTCTGGTTCATCTACAGTCCCTGAGTATGTGATCTTATCCTTACATTGAGGTACTTTTTCAATGTCTATTTGCGGACGAGCAATCTGGTTTGGGTTGCGAACAAAAGGCTTCACAATCATCCTATTGGAAGAGTTGGTTAACAGGTAGTGTCCGAATGGAAAGCTCATATATTCGTTCAGGTTGTATCGTTTTGAGTCAAAACCAGAGATGCCTTTTCGATGTTCCAGCATGGTATATATAATATGATGCTTTTTGACAATTTTAGTAGTCGAAACTATTCGTTGGACTGCCTTAAGCTGAGCTTCCCTGAAATCAGCCATTGTTAACTTCTTCAAGGTCGGTCTAGGGATCCCCTTGCTCTTGGCTATACACTTTCTCTTCTTATGACCCTCTGTAACTGGAGTTGAGTGGTCCCATCTCGCTTCTGCTGTTGTCACCATATAACTTTTCGGCTTTAGAAAAATCATCTCATGAATAAGACAGTTGGGGTTCTCATCTTTCATCAGTCCGATCGCCTTTAAAAAAGAAAAAATAATTATTATTACCTATATTATTGTCATACATGAGCAAGTGTCAGTCAGAAACATGAAAATGACTCGATCACCTTGTTATTATCTTTACAATAATAATTCTTCCAAAAGGGATGATGCTTATTGTAGCTTGCCATGTCAAATTCATCCTTGTCCTTCCAGATGTCATCGTAGACATTAGGCGTTTCTATCAGCAGGTAACACGAGTCCGTGTCTGTCGCAATCACCCACATCTTTTGCTTGTTCTTCTTGTTCCATTTATTCCAGGCATATTCGTAGAACCACTTGTATAGAATACGCTTAGCCTCATCCAGAACAGTCACACCCAAATAAATTGGTTTATCTAGGACAACTGAAGACTTCTTATGTCTTACAATCGCAAGGTCAGATCCATCATCAGTCTCGATAAACTCCACTCCTGCTATGGTAGCTTTCCTAGCGCATCGAATGGCCTGTTCCCTACTTCTTATCAATTGAAAACGGGTTCGATTCCTGATGTTTTCTACCGATTTCCCGTAAATCTGACAAAGAAAAGTGTATCAGGTTATATTAACACATGGTGACTCTTTTTTTTTTCTTCTTAAAAGTTGTGTATGTTGTTTAGTTTATCATAAAAAGTAAATTTAAGGTCATCAAAGGTCACTTACTGCATTCACACACAATTTCCATAACCCACGTTCAAACTCGTTGTTGGCTGCTTTGCGAAGATTAGTCAAATGTTCAACGTATTTTCTCATCACGGGAGATTGCGTATATTCAAGACCGCGATGGATCTTGGTCAAATTTACGCCTAAAGAGATGTATAGCTGAAGAACGCGATAGTGTAAAATATAATGGGTCTTGTCATATAAGTCAGTTATTAGTCGAGGTGTTTTAAAAGTTCCAGGTGTGATATCCATCTCTGCAGTTTGGTCATGTTGAAATGGGCTGAGCTCATGGTAATCGACTTGACGCTTCACAGGTATTGGAGTCAGCCCGGTGAATTTGTGGTGTAGCAACTCAGGAATATGGAGATCTACCTCCAAAGTGTAGCCCTTATCGGCATCTTCATCCCAAGACATTACGGTACTCGCAGGATTTTGATTCATTCTTTCTAATTCATCATCCTCAACCCACCGGAAGTCCCCCGTGGGGAGGTAAGTGCTGAGAGCGGATCCGTAAAGGTTGTTAATCTTAAGATTGACAAGAAAATACATTAATTAGTTGTTAAATTAACATGAAATGATCCAATACTTGAATTGTCATCTCCACCAGTTTGCTTGATTTGAGTTTAATTGGATTTTTAGGTCTACAAAGGTACTTACGTCAAAGGCCATTATGTATGTTGTTGGCTCGTTCTCATCAAAGCCCTCTATGAACGGATTGTTACTTCTTGCGTATCGAACCTCCCCACCATTTGAAACTCCGCCCCTCTTCCCGCTCTCAAGCCAGCAAAACATGGTACTGTCATGAATTAATTCAAGCTTAGCTTTGCTATACTTTAGTCCAGTGATCCAAGTCATATGAGGGAGACTGGATTAAAACATGACCACTTATTAGTTCAATACATTGTGAAATTCAAGTCACATGGTAATATCAAAATTGGTGGAGATGTACTTACCTAAAAAACCAAGCTGGTTCGATCCCAAACTCGTTCATGAAGACTCTTCTCATTTTGTTGAAAGCATCAATTAAGATAAGGGTGTCAAGCATATTATAGAGTAAGGTGTAATCTCGCAAGTTCTGGCATCTGAACTTTTTAAAGACCTTGTGGGCGTGGGCATAGTCATCTTGGCTGCAGGGCTCTTTAGTCAGGTCATTGGTGAAAGCTTCTATAGGGGGCAATTCTGTCTCATCATATTTTGACACACTGTCAAAATAGGAATATGAATAAATTCCCTTTCGTAGAAGAAGTTCGACAGCCTCTTCGTCATCTCCATAAGTCTTCTGAAGGTATTGACGACATGCAACAAAGTCGTCTTTTTTCACCATGGACTTGGCTACACTCTCCAATGAAGCTGGGAAAAAATGAGCACTATCTAGGAATCTAAGGTTATTTCCTATGTTGATGCAGAAGATTTTGTCCAAACTTTGTCCAATGATCTCTAGTTTCGTAGTCAATGGTAATCTGGAGCATGCATGGATCAGGAACGCAGCATCATAGTTCTTCATATTATGAATCATTACGGTCAATCTAGAAGTAATGCGAGCATTTACATTACAGCTACGGTGACTCCACCATTTAAATTTCATATCCGAGGTGGAGGTGTGATCATGATGACGAGACTGATCCCCATCTTTAATTTTCTCAAAGCAAAAGCCACATTCCTGGTTTGTAAATGGCGGAGCTTCAGCACAAGCTTCTTCTTGAACAGCATTAGCTATAAAGTTGATCAACTCGATTTCTTCTACAATTTCATCAGCTTGTACAATTAAATCATTCACAAATATGTCAGCAACAGGGTCGTCATCGCTCGTCGCAACGTAGGCTTTGGTTCTAAAAGTTCCGTCATTTCTTCGAGCTAAATTTCCATCACCATCAGTTATACTCCACGCAAAAGAACTAGCCACATGTCGAGCTATTTTCTCAGCACTTCCCATATACCCACTAACTTTGTGAAGAACCGATTCGAAGTCTGCTGATGCCGTGTACATGGCTGGTATAGTCTTATCATATTGAGTAAACTGGAGAAAGTTGTCTTCAGGCATAGTTGTTTTCTGAGTGTTAATTGCTAAGCATGTTTCTTCGTGCGTGTCCACCATGGCATTTAAACCCTGGAAGCAATACAAACATGTTGCTTTGGTGTTACTGCAAGGATATTTCATTAGCTTGTGAAAGTCACGAATCCAACAGTAGTGGGACGTTGTTCCGTCTTGAATGAGAAGTAAGGTGACGTGATGTTTCCTCTTTTCTTTGCAAATTCTCACAGCATGAAGGTTTTGTCGAAGTTGATAATGAAACATTTTTTTCATCGCGAAATCTGCTCTACCAATCCAGCTCTTCAAATCTTCTTCATCAATTACAACGTCTTCATCTGTTCCTTGCGCTTCTTCTAAGCTGTCAATGTTTTCGTCATAAAGCACTACTGAAATTCCCCAGTCTTCATTTTGTTTTTCAAACTTGTCAATTTGATTGACTGGGAATGGTGCGTGAATGCCCTTCATGTTAAACATTGTATCAACACGATGATAACGGTCAGCATAAAAGTAGGTATCCTTGTCACACAAGTGTTTTCTTCTGTTTTTTTCATCCACTTCATCATGCCATGCTGCCATCATCATGCAATGAAGAAAGCAAAGATTTCTTTCTTTTCCTTCTTGTTCTACAAGACCATCAATATATCCAGGTTCTCCTTTCTTCGGAGGGGGACCTTTTCCCCCACTAGGTGGATCATATATGTTGCCATCAGTATGAAATAACAAGCATTGAGGTAGTTTAGTCCTTAATCCCCCGCGAAATGCATCATACTCCATCAACACAATATCCATTTCTTCAATATTATTTAGTATCCATCCGCTTCCCATAAACATCCATTTGTTAATTTGTACTTCAAAGTCATCTCGGGATGTTCCAAAGCTGAACTAACCCGCTCTCTCATTTTCGATTGTAAAATATTCAGAATGCATACGAGGTCGAAAATGTTCAGTCACTCCTTTTACGACTTTGTAAAAATGAGGACGAATGTAATAAAAGGCTCGAAATATTTTCTTTTCTTCAAGTGCTTCTCGAATAATTTTATCATGTTGTTTTTTGATTCCTTGGTACAAGGCTGTTAAATCTCCGTAGTGAACTCCCTCAAAATCAACGTTGTAGAATCTGAAGGCACCTTTGAATTTTTCATTCAGTTTGATACTGACAGGACTCTGTACATCTGGTCGTTCGATCCCCTGACCCACTTGCTTCCAATGTGAGTTACAAATATGAGCATAAAGAAGTTCTTTGTCCTCAAATCCCGTGTGACAATACATACATGTAAGTAAATTTCGAAACTCTTTAAATTCTCGCTGTTTTCTTAAATCCCTCCGGACGAACTTGTAGGCTTGTTCTGTAAGAAATAAATTAACAATTATGATACTGTTGGTTCATTAAGTAAAACAAAACTAAGAAAGTTGTTTGAGTGAAAGTTGAAGAAAAAAGAAAATGATTAAATTTTACTTACCACATGGAATGAATAGCTCTGGAAGTTCTTCTTCAATAGTCTGGAGAATGCGTCTTTCAAAATCTCCATTGACATCATGTGAGGTCTTGTTAGGATGTAATGTAGGTAAAGAAGGCTTTTTTCTTTCCCATTTAAATACATCATCCGGCACCTTTCGTTGCTTGTAAGGTTTCTTGTGAATTTTTTGTCGATGTTGAAACTTTGCCAAGAATTCACTCATGTCGGTATGTTGACTTGTGGATGGGAGATCGTGGCGGACTGTCATCATTTCATTACTGGTTGAATGCTCAGGTTGACTAGCTCCATGTGAAGTTGGTTGACTAACAGAAGACTCTTGCTGAGGATTAAAATGACTAGTTGTTGACGATCCATGTTGAATGACTGAAGGACGAGCCTGACTAGTAGCTAGTTGTATGACAGAAGATCGGTTCTGGCCAATTGGAGAAATGACAGACGAGTCTTGTTGTCCTGTTGGTTAAAAAATTTATAATTTAAAACATGTTTTTATTCTATTTGGTGTCATTAAATCATTAAGTTTTATGATAACTGGTAATGTTTGTTACCTCTTGAATGACAATCTTCAATCAAGTTTTGAACCGATGACGGTCTTATCGACTCAAGTGGGTGACCTGTTGGAGGCTTGCAAACTAAAGAAACAATACATATATTAATAACTTTTAATTAATTAGTTTTTCTTTCAAATTAAACTTTAGCATAGGTGTATAGGTATATACATTGTATTTGGTCAATCCAATCCCTAATGGGTGCTTCCTGTCCTGTTCCATCTACATCAATAATTGTTACTGGTTCTGGTGGATCTTGATGAGAGTTCATCAAAGGTTGCAGTGGTAAATCCCGTCCAATGTTTTGATCTATGAATAAATTAATACAATTTAAGATTTAACATTTTATTATATAGTTGAAAACTAGTATATCGATTAGTTGGGATATCTTATTTCCCGTCCGTCCGTCCGTCCGTCTGTCTGTAAACATGATAACTTTTGAACGTATAAAACAATGCTAATCAAATTTTTTTATGTAGCTATATATTGGTGTTAGTACGAACGGTATTGCATTTGGGGTAAACCCAATCACTGGAAGGGGGTCCAAGGTCAAGGTCATTATTTTTTTTTAATGACAAGGCATATTGAGTGGGGTCTCAAAAGAAAGAATTTTTACTGGTGAGTTTAACAAGCTATGTTTTCTTTCTGTAGGTGTCATAGTCACTGAAAAATCACTGTTAAAAGTATCAATATTTCTCATAATTTAAAACCATTAATTTTTGTAAAATGGTTAGTATCATTCCTATTATTTAGTATTTTTGACTTCAGCTACGTTATTCTATTAATTATGCTCAATTTATTTCATTTGCATGTTAACTCATTTGTTTGTGTTGGTGTATATGTACTAATAGTAGTTTTATTACCTAATGATGTTGAAAATAGTCCATCAATACCATATGACAATGGTGGTGGTGGCCCAAGTGGTGGGCCTCCGTTTTCCATTTCTCCTCTTAACCCATGACTCTCTCTTTCTCCCCATGACTGGGATGCGTCCATTCTCGGAAGTCCGAATGATCCCACTGGGGTCGCAGTAAGGTCTTCATAATGTGACTGAAGTGAAGGGGATGATGGTAAGCCTCCTTCATTTCGGAAACGTTTCCAGGGAGTCGGTGCAGTTCTTGTTTCCCTCTGAAAGTTGATCGGTTGTGTCGATGGTGTGACTGTGAAAGAAAAAATATATAGTTTTATCAAATTGACGCACTATAATTACCAGTAATTTAATATAATTAATGTAGTACAATTACCTTGGCAGTGACAGTTGTCACTCATGCAATACAAACAACGGAATCCCGTTTGTACTTGAGGTAATATTGGTAGTCCTGGTTGTGCTGGACAGCTTTCTTTTTGAGTTTGTTGAAGTGGGTCTGTAAAAAAAAGTTTGTAATTTTAATATTTTTACTATAATTATTGACACTAAAATTACAAGTAATTTAAGTTGTATTTAATTACCCAAACATGTGCACTGATCCCGTCTACATGTTAAACAATGAGTGGATCCGGCTGGGGCTCCAAGTGGTCTCCATAACGGGGGTGGGGGATCTGGTAAAATAATAGGTTCAACAGGGTTGGCAGGCTCAGGCTCCTGTGGAGTTGGTGACAGGGGCACTGGAGATGCCTGCGGTGTTGGTGTTCTCGGTGGAGACTTATCTTCTTGTCTTGGATGGTGGATATGGGCTGGGTCTGAAAGAAAAAAATGTTATATTAGTATCATTCATTAAATGCAGTTTTTTTCGCTCATTTACATAAATGTTTTATTAGTGACTTACTCGCTAAGCGATGGCTGTGAAGATGGGTTATATAATAATCCAAGCCTCTTGACTGCAGTCCGCATAATTGACAGCGAAAGTTTGGCATTTTGCTTGATTTGAAATTTAACTTTTAATCAAACACGGCACACTTCATCCATTGAAGGGTAATTGCTCAACTTATTAACTGTCCACTTTAACGAAAGAGAACAAACTAACGATTTTCCTCAACTTTTTAACTGTAATTATCCATTAGTTGAGCAAGACTTTACATAAACTAACAGCTTAACTTTTTTTAACTACACTTATCGTTAGTTGAGCAAGATTCCTCGCAAACTAACGTTTTAACTACACTTATCGCTAGTTGAGCAAGATTCCAAATAAACTAACAGTTTAATTTAATTTTTTTATTCACACTTAACGTTAGTTGAGCAGGATAATTAATAAACTTTTAGTTTTTATTACATAGCTGAAAGCTAGTATAGCGATAAGTTAGGTGAGCTGTGGCCATTCGTCCTTTCTCAACTTTTTATAAGTTAACACGATAACTTTCGAACGCGTCGACCAATTTTGTTGAATTTTTTTAGAGAAGTATAAACAGTAAAAAGTAAAAGCTGTATATTTTTTGGAGGGAATCCAATAACTGGAAGCGGGTCAAAGGTCAACTGTTACTTTCCTGGAGAGTTTTTTTTAGGTATGCTTTCCTTCCTTTTCCACTTTTATAAGTTAACACGATAACTTTCGAACGCGTCGACCAATTTTGTTGAAATTTTTTAGAGAAGTATAGACAGGTAAAAGTAAAAGCTGTATAGTTTTTGGAAGGAATCCAATTACTGGAAGTGGGTCAAAGGTTAACTGTCACTTTCACGGAGAGTTTTTTTTAGGCAGTTTCCCTTCAAGAAAAAAGTTGGCATATGCCGTTTGTCCGTGTACGCACAATAACTTTCGAACGTGTGGACCGATTTTGTTTAAATTTTGTAGAGAAATGTAGGCAGGTAAAAGTAAAAGCTGTATAGTTTTTGGTGGGAATCCAATTACTGGAAGTGGGTTCAAAGGTCAACTGTTTTTTTCTTGGAGATTTTTTTCCCTTCAAGAACTTTCCCTTCAAGAAAAAAGTTGGCTGTTTTTTTTTGACTGGACACTGATGAAGTCGAATAATAATAATTAGTTTTTTTATACACATTCTCCATTAAAAGTTAACTAATCACTCCATTCACTGAAGTCAAGTACTAATTATCCATTAGCTTTTAGTCATGCTCCATTAAGAGAAAAATAGTTCCGCTTTTTTAAATTTAAAACTGACCACTTCAACACACTACAGACTAGTAGATTTATTCTATTGCTTTTAAGCATACACCTTAAATGAGTTTTTAAAACTTATTAATATTTAATGGACTCACTAGGGGGAACTTGAGAAAATCAGGTTAAAAAGTAATTTAACTTTTGCACTACAGTTTTTTACATACAGGTTTGGTTTTAATTAACTTATACTGAACATAATGTCAAAACTACTAAATTATTTAAGCCTTTCTGCTTAATTGTTTCAGCACTGCTTAATAGTTAACTTAAACACTAGAGGTTAACATAAGACTCACTAATCAGTTTTTTGCTCATTTAAAACCCAGTTGAATTGTGGCAATGTTTGTCCATTTAAAAAATGTTATTTTTTAAAAAATTCACCAAAAAAATTCAAACACATGCACAAAAACTTTAGGATGAATTATGGTTGAGTTCTGATAGCTCAATGAACCAGGATGTTTAAAAAAACACTGACTTTTGTGTTTGGTTGTGACGATCAAAACACTGGAAAAAATATTTAACTTTTCTCCAAACAATAACAAACTATCAGTACTGGATAACGCTATGCAATGCAAAACATCAAAACGTTGTTTTGGAGCATCGGGGATATCCATACAATAGTAGTAGTACGCATGCGTAAATTTCTGTATACATTATATCCCTATCTAAAGTGTTTGTCCACAATTTATGTGTGTACTTTGTACATGCATAACCAAGGAACAAAGGAAAACGTTCGTTTTCTCTTCTACTGGATAAGGATAGGGATGGTGTCTCTCTTCCATCTATGGTTATATAAGTTGTATTAAGAGCTATGGGCCTTGAAGGACTCCGTTCTTATATGAAACAGTATACATGAAAGAGCCGAACTGAATTGGTGGTGGTGGCTGTCCATGCTGAAGGGTACCCTAGGTTGGTCGGTTGGTCGTTGGATTTTTTGTATTAGAGTGTATGGTAATGGTAGTGGAAGTCCCTTGATAAAAGGATCTACCTATTTGGTTGGTTGGATTTTTTGTATAGGAATGAAAAGGGGTGGTGGTAGTCTCATGTTACAGGAAGTACTGGTTTGTTTGGTCAGTCGTTGGGTTTTGTTCAGGCTGGAATGGTGGTGGTGGATGAAAAAATGTACATATGAAAGGTATACTGTTGTTGTTTGAATGTGGGGTTGTGGTGGTGGTATAATATAAGGACTTGACTGGACTGTATTGGAAAACATGTATGTGGAAGGTATGGCAAAATTGTCGGTTTGTTTTGATGCTCATGATGATGATGGCATTGTTGTTGTTTATGTTAGTGGCGGTGGTGTAAAATCTACGTTGTCTGTTTTGTTTATAGAAAAAATATATGTAGAAGGTTGGGTAAAATGTCGGTTTGTTTTGGTGATGGTGATGATGATGGCATTGTTGTTGTTTTTGTTAGTAGCGATGGTGGGAGACCTGCGTTGTTTCTTTTTTGAAAAAAAAATATATGTAGAAGGTTGGGCAAAATGTCGGTTTGTTTTGGCGATGGTGATGATGATGAATAAGGATTCAAATGCATATGCATAATACAATCCAAAGCTTAGCATCGCTGTTTATTTTGGTGGTGTTGCTGAGGAATATGAAAAGCGTTTATGCTTGTTTTCCATGCAAAAGGCTCCCCTAACTTGTTGACAATTTGAAATGGAGGGGTGCAAATGACCTTGGAGGGTGAATAAATTATCGGATTAAGTACCAGACGCCCGGGTTTTAGGGGAACAAGTGTTCTTTTGTGTAGGAAGGGTAAGGGAGACCTTTACTACTTCTGTCGTTGCTGTTTTGTAGTAGAATAAATTGATTAAATTTTGAAACGTGTTTGAATAGCTTTGAGTTACAATTTTATACCACCCGTATGGTTGATGGAAGTAAAATACGTTATTAAATTTGACAGACTGCCGCTTTGAGAAAAGTAATTTTATGATACAAAATTCCTTGCTACTTGGGCGCGCTAAAAAAAATGTCAACTACCAATTCAACCAATCGCATTCGTATTATTGCAAGTATAAGTGTTCCCTAACAAATTTATTTCGTATTCACTCAGCTTTTTGATTTTTTTAAACAAATGCTTGTAGTTTTAATTTTACAGAGTAACGAATATATGTCAATTACTTTAAACGCTATTTATTTTTCTACTAATAATATCAAGTAGTGCAATTCTGGTCACATCAAAATCAAAATATTGGTTAGAAA
>JAQGAG010001012.1:0-11563 GCA_034696835.1 Lepidocyrtus lignorum
CAAACTTTAAGAACCATATGTTGAGTTTTGTACGTTTTCTAGAGCTTTGAAATTTTGACGATTTTGGTAAATTAGCCCCTGTTGCCATGGCAACGTTGCGCATGGAGACCTGCGACATGGTGGATTAATCATCACTCATATAGACTAGTTCACTGCAAAAAACTCAGCCATATCCGTGACCAACAGACATGTTATATTCCTCGTCAGTCAGTCAAGAGTAGAATATTTATACATATCAAATTAACCCATAACTCATCTCGAAGTCCAAGCAAGTCTGTATTTAATTTAGAGGAAGCGAAAGAAAGTTAAAATTATATTTCAATTGACGATGATGGCAGCATTTATCATTGTCTGTTATATGTGTTCCCCGTGTTCCCCACTAGATTAGGAACACATACAAACCAAATTATATTTTGCACTATGTATTCTAAACGAGAATTGCGAATGAAAGGCTCATTCTCTAACTCAACTCCACAAGCCTCCACCACTGCTGAAAAATTTGCAGTGTAAACCGTTTCATTCCCCTTCTCCCGTAATTTATTTTGCTGCAAGGTTTATGCTAGGTCATATTCCATTCCGATTGGGGCTTGCATAGTATTTTAGATCTGAGTTACGAGGATACACGAAGGAATAATTTTTGTAAAATGACACGTGGTACGATATGGGAAGTTGTAGTTTTTCATGTTTTATTAGTTTGAAATAATAACTACAGAAGATAGCAATAGCGATTCTAGCAAAATGTTGTAATTTTTTGCATACTTTTTCTATATTCCTACTCATTATTTCTTACATGCGATATCCATCCAAAAATAACGAATAGACTTCCATACCATATCGGAAATTGCTAACTATTTTTCCTTCATAGTCAACAGGAAGAGGTTGTAGACGCCTATTTGATTGCTATCGCTCCTATTCCGCATCCCATTTCATCTTACAAAAGTGGAAGCAGATGAACGATTCCCTGTTTGTTTACTAATGACGAGTCCATTTCAAATGGGCTTTAGGCACTCTAAAATGCGCAGTATTTATTTACGTTTCTTGAGAAAAGGAGCTTCTTTCTATGTTTGTTGCCGCTTTGATCATGTTGCTGAAGGAGAATGATAGATTTGTATTTCCGTTTATGAGCAAACATAAAAATTGATGGAATGTGTATTAAAAGCAATCCCTTTAGGAATTCAAATTATTAATTTGACAATCTAGAATATTTGTAATTAAAGTATTTTTAATCAGATCCTTTAATCCTTCAGCACATTGTCCCAAATCGTTGGATCGCTTTTCTTAATCCGTCTGTTTTCCAAATGCACAAGTGCAATGAACGGTTCGGACGGTTTCCAATGTTGATGTCCTCGCAAAATCCAAATGAAAGCATAATACATAATATGAAACTTATTAGCACTAACTCATTGTCTACATGAGTTCATGGCAGAGTAAGCAATAACAAAGTTTCATCTTAAATCCCACTTTCATTGTCTTCTCGGGAAAATACGGGGAACGGAGTTCGATGTTTTGTAATGGGATATATTTATGTAAAAGGTAGACAAAGACATGACTCTCTCCATTGCAAAAAAACGGGAGATATCGTATTTGAAGAAATTAGGTGATCGTCTATTGCCCCCTTCTTGGCTAATAATGAGGCTAGTTTGGAGTTCGGAGGACGAACTCCTAACTCTTTTACTCGTATTTTTGTATAAAAGGAGGATGTTTCCAAATAAACCAAGTTACAACACAATCTCAACGTAACACGGTTGCTGGCATTTTTTGGCAGTTGTTCCTCCTCCCATCGGCTTTTCATGTTTCGAAAACCGGCTCGAGATGTTCGAAAAATTGGCAATGTAGTTTTTATGTTGTCTTTCTTCTCTTGTGGAAGGTTTGCTTCAATAAATTTCTACTTTTGCTTGATAGCCTTATCCTTGCCTGTCTAAACCCCAAACTAAACCAAACGGAATCCTTTACTTGACTGAAGGAATTCCCGTACATTTATAATAAAAAAATACTACAAAACCGTTGGAGGATTTAGGATAACACTGATGTTTCCCCGAAAATACGATCGTATAAAAGTTTTGCTTTTGCGAGACTTGGCCAAGTTATTCGCAATAAAGTTCCTTTGTAACTTTGTAAAAAAACGCGTTGGTTAAGTTAAGATGTATGCTTAAGCACAATCGATGGTTTTGGAGATCATGATGACACGACGTGGATGACGAGACGATACTGTAAAAAAAATTCTTTGCAGTACTACCGGACGAGATATTGATGATGAAGTTTTAAAAAACGGGTAACGCCAACATTAGTACTTGTCGGAGGAGCACAAACAAGACTACGACTACTCCACTCGTAATTTACATCATCATCAGCCCAGAGGAGCTAGCCAAGCGATGAGGTGGCACACATAATTACAATCTGTATGTTTTTCTAAGCAGTTTCTCGAACTTTGGGATTGTCGCTGTCGTGACTTTGCACTTCGACTCATAACCGTTTTGAATACGAAAGTTTTTTCATACGACAAAAATAATTAGTGCATGCGGAAATACGCAGAGGTGCTTTGTGGTGAGCATTGATATGTTGACGCTGTGCACAATATGAGTTACCTGGAGTGGTGATATAATATAGTGTAGTTTGGCCGTACCTATGTGTGGGAAGCCGTTGGAGCAGTTTTACGGGACACCTTTCAATCCAAAATTAGATAGGTAACGGTACTGACTTGACTAACTAAACATGTACTAACTTTATCTACTTACGATAAACCCGAGTAACTTTCACCCTCTGTGTACTACCTATAGATGTACATTTCCCCACTTGCATAATGTTTAGTTAATTTTTTATTTACTGTAGTAAACTAATTTTTTCATAGATATACCCATCTTTCTTGATAATTAAATTGAAACAGTTCAGTGAATTTTTCAATGATTCACCCATTCACCAGTTAAATTGGATATGGAATCCGAGCCCGCTTAAGCCGTTAACAGTATTAGTATTTTAAGTTTATCTACAACTAGCATGTAAAAATTGTTAAAGAGTGCAACATAAAAAGACACAAGGAGTGCGCAAGAAAAGCTTCTGCAAGATGTTTAATGTAAATTAATAAAAATTAAAGCATTCAGTTAAACTTTGTGACGAAATAATATGGTGTATTCAAGCTTAACCTTTACTACTACAATTAAATATGTCAACCAATTCAAATAACGTGATCACATTTATCCTAACTAATCGCTAGTTAGCTAGGTTGAAGTTGTGGGCAAATCAATGTAAGAAGAATTAAAAAACTTACTTAACATTTTTACATAGGAATACGAAAAACTGAGAATGCGACAAAATCCGATGCTTCAAAATAGGATGCAGGTCGGTGGCCGGTCCATGCCTGCTTGGTTTTCAGCTTCTTTGGTAAATATTTATTTTATTCTGACATTTGAATTGAATTAACAACAAAATCCTGACAAGTCGTTCACGCTCAAAAGAATACTGACTTTATTTAGTTTGTGATTTTTCATGGAATAAGGTAACACAATCCCGCATTGGGGCTCCGAGTCCTACACCACCGCCACTACCAGTCGCGCCACCACCAGATGAATCTGATTACGAAGAAATCGATCACATACCGAAAAGCGCAATGAAGAAACTCAGTAATAAAAAATTAACTTAAACGCAGTGGGAACTATATAATATTTATTTATATATGGCAATGTTTTTGAGATAACGTATTATTCAATGAATTTGCAGATTCACGACGGGCCTGCAGCCTCTGTGGGAACCCGAATCCGGCAGTTTCCTGCGAAATGTGCAACAACCAGATCTTTTGTGGCTCATGTAACGACATGTATCACCGGCATCCCAAGCGACAACATCATAGCCGCAAAGTAAATTTTTTGTTAATTTTAAGATTGCTAGTCCACAGGTTGATTGGGGGTTATGTTTTGTGATAATAATTTGCTGAATCGATCGTCTCTAGATTTTAGATCCACTGGAAAACCGACCACCTATACCACCAAAGACTCCAGTACCTCCAGAAATGATGCAAGCACAGCTTCCACCTCTTCCGCCGCAACATCCTGGGCAGTATCCTTCACACGCGATTTCCACCCCTCAACCTCCCCCAAGACGAAAGGGAAGATTTGGAATGAGATCTGCAGCAGGGTCTCCTACACCTGGAATTAAATCAATATTTGATCCAGTAGGAACCTTGAAGCGATTTATGGGAGGGATGGCTCACAGGCCTCTGCCACCCACACCAAAGCCACCACCACCACTCCCTCCAAAACCTGCAGGTGCGTAATAATAATTGGTTCTATGTACAAATGCAAATGAAATGGTGATGAGATGAATGACCCATTATTACACACCAGACGTAACAAAACAAAGTCCAGCTTTCCAGCTCATGATTTTTGACTCATTGCCATTAGACCTGTCTTTTTTAATTAAAAGAATGGAGGCTAATTAAAAATGGACTTTTCAAATATTTTTAATTGACAGATATGGGAAGGTCCATCACTCCGACTCCAAGATTCCATACTCTTGGAGACAGGAGACTCAGTTCACCCCAGCCTGGAAATTTTCCCCAAAATTTTAGTGATCCGAGGGGAAGAATGCCCATGGCTGTTTCGGAAATGCAAAATGCTCGACATCACAGTATCAGTGTAGCAAATCTGAGCGGACACGTAAGATATTTAAAAACAGAATTTAAACACTGACGTGTTTAAGTCATATCTACGTAATATAACTGAGCCAACTACGTACGATCATTTTTATAGACATCAAGCCGTGACAGTGGTTATCCAGATTGGGAGGAAGATGAAGATGATATATTTTCTCGAAACCGAGCCCACAGCATATCTCACACACTTGGAAGGTTCCCTTCGACATCCCAGGATGCCCCTCATTTCGCGACATTACACCGTCCTGGACGTAATTTAAGACAGCAGATGCAATCTCAACCACAGCTTTCACAAGCAAGCCAAGATGCACCAGAACGACCTCCACCCCCTCTTCCACCTCGTCAATTTCCATCACAAACACAACTTTCATTTTCATCCAGTCAATCTGCCTTCGACTTGGATCGAATGGCTGCAGTAGCTCAACAACAACAGTTTGCTGGAATGCCGCCATGGAATGGTTACCCAATGCCGGGTTATCCATTCGAAATGCAACAGGCAATGATGATGGGTTATCCTACAGGAACAATGCATAGAACACCGTCCACACAAAGTATGGGCCCAACAATGAATCCATCGGCAGCTCAAAATCAACAGGGATTCTTTGGTTGGGGCCCAATGGGATTCGGTCCACCGATGACCCCAATGGAGATGGAAATGATGGCTGGTCATCACCGTCGTGGTTCTGAAATGAATCTATTGCCCCATCAACAAACACAACGAAACGTCCCCCTATCTAATCCAGTCACACCTCAAGGAAGTTTTCGTAAGAAAGCTGGAGCCGGTAGGCATATGAGTGTCGAGCCAGAATTCACAAGAAGACTGGAACGGGGTCTTGACCTAACTCAAAATCGAAGATCAGGGACACCAAGTAGCTTTGTTAGAGTCCCTCAACCTCAACCCTCTGCCTCCTCCACTCCGTCATCTCTCTCCTCTTCAGGCAAAATCAAGCCACCTGCAAAACCTCCCTCCGATAATTCTCCAGATGATTCATACTTTTCTGCAGAGCGACAACATTTTACGGAATCTACGGCATCCTCAGAGTCCACTCCCGAGGTGACAGAGGAACCAGAAGGACCCTGGGAATGTGAACATTGTACATTTATCAATCCGAAGAGTACCAAAGTTTGCACAATCTGTTGTAAAACGCCCTCCGAAGGTTACAAGGTAATGAAGGGAAATCGAAGGGGTATCCCGAAAGCGAAGTTAAGTAAAAGAGAAATGATCGCAATGTCGCAACAGCACCAGGCAGCCTCAAAACGACGGGATAGTAATAGGGATTCATCCTCCGCAAGCAATAGGGAAACGGGTGCGGAGGAAGTGCCTGTACTTAAATCCAAATTGAGCATATCCAGGGAAAAGCAACAAGCTAAAATAAATCTAGTCTCGAAGGTCGAAAACGAACGAGTTAAAGCTCCAGGAAAGAGCGTATTAAAGCCCGGAAGTAGCGGAACTCTAAAAGCCGGATCTGTGCCACCCGGTCTCAAAGTTGCTGTTGCAGCAGCAGCAGTCAAGAAAGTGGGGAAAGGGAGACAACAGAAAACTGTCGTTCCCGACGAGAGTGATGACGAAGAAGATGAGGATGAAGAGGAAGTCGAGGATCCAGATACTGAAGACGACCAAGTAGAGAGCAATGAAGAGAATGAACAGGAGATTGAAAATGATGACGAAAATGAAGATGAACTTGGGGATAACGATGCGGATGATGAGGATGGTGTCGTGGATGTCAAAATTAGTTCAGGCTCCAGTAAACTAGCTGGTCGGGCTGGCATCCCTTCAACCTCTAAAGCAATGCCCATTACTGGGAGAAAAATGCCGGTCGCTTCTGGTGGGCGAGCACCGAAAAAATTCACCAAAGGACGAAGGGTCACCAATGCAGCAACAAAGAAGCTCGTCGACAGCAACGAAGATGTATATGGAAGCGTCCCTATTCAAACCTTGGCAATCAGCCCAAAAATTGGTAATCGCGTTAATTTTTTACTTTGATTTACACATGCACAGACAGAGTTTAAAACCTTTTTATTAATAGAAATAACTTTTTTCATGCTATCCCTAATCATTATAAGAAACGATTGCCAAAAATGTTTTCTTAAAAGTTACAAAAAGCGAAAAGAATCTATCGCACTAAAACAAATTGTTGAGGCTACATTTATGACAAATAACAGTCCTTCTGCAGTTCTTCCAAAAATATTATTTCTGTCTTGATGAACAAAATTCGAAATCAATGCATCTCAATTAGAGGCTAAACATTAACTTTGGAAATCATTCAGTACGTTCATGTGTAATTTCACTTTTTCTTTGCCATTTATCTTAATTCTATACTTTACACAATAAAAACAAATTTGCTGCTGAATTGACTTTTCTGTGATTTACACTAAACATGTGCCTTTCAAAATCATTTGTCGTTGAAAATTTTTATTCGATTTAACCGAAAAGAATTGTTTAATAAAGAAAAATATTTTGAAAATGAGAAGAACGATAGTATGATATGGGCTGTTATTTACTCGTCATAATGAGCTACCTCACTCTGTAGTCTGTATATTGCGCTTACCTCATAGAAATAATTGTTCATTTTCATCCACCCCTTTACATTTTATTCCAAAATTTCAATTCGATTTACCTAATCATAACTTATTGGCACATTTACAGAAATTCGGCGCTCTTCGAAATCGAAAGTTCCCACAGGAGTAGGGTCATCTCCTCCAAGTAGCTCTGAACCTTCCATGATTCCATCTAGTCCTAATCTTACAGTTAATACAACACCCCCTCCAGATTCGGAGGAAGTTGAGACAAAAGATTCTGCAATTACTGAAGGCACAAGTAAACGTACCAGAAAGGGTTCCAAAAAGGGTTCCAAAAAGGATTCAAATGATTCAAATGAAAAGATCAATGAGAGTTCCAGGGCGAGTCCAGAATTGTCCACAATTGTTGTGTCATCGTCAGGTTCTGCTTTCACTAAACAAAAACGAGGCAGCGTAACAACTGGCATACAAACCGGAAGCGATTCTAAAAGGGATAGTATTGGAACGGGAGAAAGTGAAACGGGCTCTTCATCTCCTTTCCGAGCAAAAAAGGACTCAGATGATGTGACAGTTTCTGTTGATTCCACTAAAATAGAGAAAAAGAGCTCTGTCGGAGTTGGAACGTCACCACCTCCACAAAATATATCAACACAGGTGATTTATATATTCAACAGATACTCTGTTATCTCTTTCCACTACGACAAGTTACCTTAAATTTTGTAAAAATGATTTCGTTCATAGACTTATGAAGATACAGCAGTCGCTGGAGCTGACACCGCGAGCATTACGTCACCACAAACAAAGTCATCGTCAAAGACATCTCTTCGATCAGATGAATATGAGCCTCCACGTCAGATTGAAATGTCAGAGAAAGCGATGAGGTACGCGAGGAAAGCGAGAAGCAAGGAGCAGCAATATCAGAAGTTGAAGCGAAGCATGAGCACACATTTAACGTATCCTGCTGATCGTGAGCCATGGATGGATTCTGCGGAAGGGCGACATTTATATCGGTCATCAAGTCGGCAGTCACTTGCAAGTGACACCAGGGTATGGAACCATCATTACATAAAATGAAATTGTAGTCAGTTTTGTAATACCTTTCGCTTGCAAATTAACCTATGTAAACTTGCTTGTTTTTTATTATTTTTTCGCCTCCAATTTTTTCAACTTTAAAGAGCTTGCCCTTATCTGGACCACCATCAAGAGAAAGCAGTCCACCACCGATGGGAAGATATGGTGGCAATAGTAGTAGAGGTGGCTGGTATGAAGATTTCCGACGGTATCCCTCATCCACGATGTGGGAATCCAAATATGGGATGCCTCCTCCTCCTGGAGATTTCTTTGCTTCTATCGATGATCTCATGTCAAGACGACGAAGGGAGTCTATGAGATCCCAAGATTTTGAGCTTACACGAATGCTTAGAGTACGTATCAGTTTTGTAAATTTGTATTTATTTTTCTCTTTGCTATATAATATGTATTTATTGTTGTTCTAATACTTTCCTTTGATATTGTACTAACATAAGAGAAGTATTTTATTTTAAACATTTCATTTCCTGTAGGATGCTGAGGAGTCTAATTTTACACCGGAAGATGTGCAAGTTGCAATTCGCATGTGCGGCGACAAAAATCCTATAAAGTGGCTTCAAGTAAGGCAGATTTAAGATTAATTCCGAATATTCGCGAAGATACCTAGTATAAATTACAAAGTCCATTTTTTAGGAAAACTGGTCTAGCATCATTGAAACCGTACAAACATTAGCAACCAAATATGGCCGTGAGAAAGGTGCGGAAAATAACGATGTGGGTACGATCTCCAAAGAGGAAGCAAGAGATTCCATCCGAGCAAATCGAGGTAACGTCTGGGCTGCTGTTACGGAATGTGTTGACCAACGTCGAAAGAAGGTAGATCATTTTTTACCTCATTTCTTTTTATTTTTACTTATACGTAATTAGGGGTAAAGCAAGACACATTGTGATTCTTGATTAATATGGCTTTGTAGTTCCATGAGCTACAATCACGTGGAACCTTTCTTCGAGAAGATATTCTCACTGTCCTAACGGCAAATCACGGGAATCTAGAAGCATCTTACGTGGAACTGTCAAAAGCACAGTTGAAACCCTTCCTTATGCGCATTTGGGGCCCTCCCACTGACCCTGACAATGAGTCAGTTGCCCCCTCATCATCCGACGAAGGGAAATCGATGAAACCCTTGGAAGAAACAGAGCCCCTCCCTGTAAGTTCCTCGGGACGTTCCAACAGCTTACCTGCAAGTGATAAAGCTGTCACTTCCAAAGCAAAACAATCACGTAAGACATCTCTTAGAAAACTATCTACATCAGATGTGAAAGCAGAGCAGCGACCTTTAAATGAGATGCAAGATTCCAACAACGCTGAAATAGTTATGCAACAAATTGGAAAGGCTATTGAAGAGTTGAACATATCCGAAGCTTTCATCAGCTCAATACCCGATGAAAAGGCTGTTATTGAAAAATTGGCTGAAATTTCTGGAACCGCAAAAGAGTTGGAAAATCAGCAAAAATCCGAATCCGAATCTGAGCCCTCCTGTGCACCAGCTCAACACGTGAAAAGTGATGGAGATGGAGAGGGTAAGATCTCAAAAGGAATATGAATCAGAATGTAATGCAAGCAAAACTACCTATTCATAGAAGGAAACTTTGAGCTTACAAAAGGCTAGAGGATAAAGGAAAAGTTTCAAATTCCAAATTGCAAATTTGAATACCTATTCGTTTGCGTTTGTATACTTATGCTTTAGAAAAACGTATGTAGGCATGTATGCTTTTGACATGCCCTGTTCCATTTCCGCGGATTTCCTTTCTTCGAGTAGTTCCCTCAGAATGAGGGATTCCGGTTGGGAATTTAATCTAATTGAAAATGACAATAGAGTTGGGAGGAAGCCATTTGGTTCCTTTGAAAAATAGGACCGGAGGTAGAAACCTTGACGGCTATACGATACCTTCTTCTGGCTTTCTCTGACCTTCGATATTTTGAACTTAGAATTGAATTTTTGAGAGTAGAACCCTTCCCAAGAATTTTTGCTTGTAGTATTATTAGTCATGGCTTAGGATACTAATTTTAGATAATCATTTCCGTTTTCTTTATTTTTATTTTCATCCACTTTCTCTGCTGCTTTCTTCTATACGCTGCACTGCACTTCGGCTTCTTATAAAACCCGTAAACTATAAAAATCTTTCTACCTGCCAACTACCCATATTATCGAATTTGATGGGAATTAGACGAGAGTTTTGTGGACGCCGTGTCCGGATCTGCGAGCATCGCAAACTCTCCTCCACCTTTGCCACCTCCTTCGCAACTGGAGAATGAGCCAACGAATTATATAGAGCTTCCCATTGAGATCAACAATAATGAAATAATCGATATTATTGAGAATGACGACAATGGGGCAATAGGCGAAGATGAATTCGAAGACGACGTCCTTGAGATAGAAATCGACGATACGGAAGCTAATATCAGTGAATTCATTCAAAATTATGAAATCCTTCCAGTTGCTACAAATGCAGTGACTGCATCATCAGAGGAAATGGATAAGTCTCAGAAGGAAGGCCATCAATCAGATGCAATGGAAGGAACTGCAGATCCAAACACAGAAATTGAGGAGGAAGTGGAGGAGGATGAAAACGATCAGTTAAATAATCCAAACGGTGCTATTACAAAAGTTGAGATGGAGCAACTGCTGACGACACTCACATCAACATTTACGTCAATGGAGCAGTTTGCCCATAAAATTAAGGAAAATATTGCATCCGAAATCCAGCAACAGTTGGCGGCTGCCACGGCTAAATCAAAAACATCTCATGATCATAGTGAAGGTAGGTTCCCAGAAAATGTCTATTACGCGTTGCATTGTGAATGTTTATTGTATGTTCGTGCAAGCAAAATTATGGTAACACCCGCATGAATTCATCCAGATGGTTCTTATGAGCCCATAGCTCTTTCACCAGGGATTGAAGAGCATGTGAATAAAAAGATGGCCAAGTATCAGAGGCTTGCAGCCAAGAAGAAGCAAAAAGTGGCACGTCACAAGTCCCCAGAGACTCGTGAATTTCAATTCGGCACAAACAAGGAGCTCTCTGTATCCCCATTACCGACATCCTCAAAAGGCAAGGAGGGCTCAACCGAGATCTCGATCTCAAGGGACTCCACGGAGCCTGAACAAAATGAGGATGAAAGCGAAAGGGCCGAAACAACAGCAAGCCACTTTTCAGACTATGAAGAGGTTGAAATAGGTCAGGAGGAAGTGGAGCAACAAGAGGAAGACGATGATATAAATGGGGATGCGGAGGCAGACGGTGCAGACGGCGAGTTTGTTGTGGAGGAGGAGGAAGACATAAACGAGTCCAGTATTGTGGAGGAAT
>JAQGAG010001013.1:0-11562 GCA_034696835.1 Lepidocyrtus lignorum
TTATTTAGAGAGGAGTCGGCCACTTCCACGTAATATGATGCATAGTAGAATGGGAGAGTGTCTACAGGGTCCTCTTTTTATTACAGCAGCTTTGCCGCTTCCCACATTTCATCTTTCACAAGCAACCTTTTCCTCGTCTTCCAAGATTGGGCTTGATCCTAATTTGAATAAATTAAGTAAGTGGGAGACAAGGAAAGGAGGATTATAAGGATAATTTCAGTCCTTAAAAATGGATGACTCCTTTACTCCTTTAAATGATGTTGAGCCCTGCCCAAAAACTAATCCTTTTTGCTCCTCTGTGCGGTTTTCACATCGTCACAGAAACCATCTTCAGCCCCGTCAAAATGATGATGATGGTTGCTTAGAGGGAAGGACAGAAATAGAAATGAGGTGTAAAAATTCGATCAGTAAAAATACAAAATAAAATAGAGCCACTGTTGTCGGTACATCGTCGTCAATCAATGGAAGAATGTGCTGGAAGCTTGAGGTCTGCCCTTTTAAACCAGACAAGCAATTAAAACGTAGATTCATGCTGTTTTTAAACAATATTTTGATGAGGATGAGATCATACATGTTCATGCAAAGGAATGTAAAGGGTTACATAGGGCGAACCCTTCGAACATATCTTTTGGCTATAAAAAGGATCCTTTCAAGAATGTACATCGTAGACTGTTGGGCTTGTTTTTTTTAATCTCGGGTGCGAATACAATCACATAACATGAGCATGATAACTTTAGAAAATGTAACCTAAATCGACAGTACGCTAGGCAAAAATTATTGACTTGGTGACCGGTGTCGTGGTCGTAGATCAGTGGCTTCTTCCAATTTAGTGATGTTTATTGTTGAAAAGCAATCTACAACTCCAACGCAAATTCGAACCGCCAAACTAACGATAAACGTGAAAGATTGCACTCTGTAACGCTTTTCACATTGCAAGTCTCATTCCTAGATTGCCCCATTTGTTTAGGTTGAGATACAGAGTACCCATGGCATAGTCTGGGCTATATAGGGGGTAATATTATGATACTTTTAGTGCGTAGGTATCTGCTTTAGCCATTTCTTAATCCAAAGCAATATGCTATCATCTAATTATATTTAAGGTAATTGTTGTACGCTAACGCAAAACCACCATTTTTTAGTCTAGCTGCACCAGCACGTGCTTCTCAATATTCGTTCCCCATGATCTATTCCTATCCCTGTTCTTTCGCTCTATTTCATTTCAGCTACGCCGACGATTGTAACAAACCAACATTCCATATTCCTTCAAGATTATTAAAAAAAACTGTACTTCCCTAACTTAATGTTTTTTTGTTCATAAGATCAATAAAAATTTTCTTCTGGATTTGTGCGTATCCAGTTTTTTTCATCAAGCCAAATGCAATGACCATATCAATATACCCTATTGAAAGAGAAATCGCAAAAATATCAAAGTCCATCACCACGGTCTCTTCCTATTTCCTTCTTTTCTAATCCAATCTACAACCAGCAGGAAGTAATTACTCCATACAAGGAAAACTAATATGTTGCGCTATTTTTCCTTCGCCCGTAATAACCGAATTCCCAAGAAAAAGAATGAAATAGACACCAAATTATAGCTGATTGATTACCCTCCCATCGGTTGTTAGTATGAGTGACGACCCGTGAGTGAATAATCTTGAAAAGAGGAGATTACGTGTATTACTCTCAGGTTGTCATTCATTCATTCATCGAAAGAAAAATGATCCTTGCTCTCGCTCCCTTCCCTTCCTCCTCTTAATTATGATTTAGGAAGTGAGCATAAGAAAGTGCTATATTATCTTACGGGAAGTGAGCATGGAAAAGGATGATGATAGTGATTAAAGGAAATTAATGAATTGTAAAAGGAAAAAATGCGGCGGGTATAAAAACGAAATCAGATAATTCCTAAAACCCCGAAAATACTTTCCTCCAAGTCAAAATAAAAAAGATGCAAAGCTTTAGCATCGGCGGTAGACTGATGATACTTGCTTAAGTTTATTTCATTTTATTCTCCGCTTTTCCCATCCCTGCCTCCCACCCCACCACAAGAGAAAGAAGCATAGGGGAAAATGACGATGGGGGATTTCCAGTGAAAAAGGGATTAAAAATGGGAAAATTCTTCGGATTTGACGGAATGAATGAATGGATGGATGGATAGCTGGAGGTATGTGAAAGGAAGGAAAAGGGACTTGCCTCCAGTGTAGTGTAATATTGGAAGGATGTAATGGAGCTAATAAGTAAAAACTTGTCTCATCTCTTCAACTCTCATTTCCCTCCTAATTCGTAATAGGTATAAATTCATAGGAAAGTCTTCATGAGATTTTTTTCATCGCTTTCCTTCTCCTTTCCCAGCCTTTTTTTCCACATAAGCCGTACTCTTTCTTTTTCTACTTGATGGTAATAAATGACCTGTGATTAGTCACTGAACATATATCGACTTTTTCTTTCCTCTTCTCCAACAATTAATCAAAATCTCGAGAAAAAAAGAAAGCCCTGCTTGGATCTCCTTCATGAACACTTCTTCTACACGCTACGCAATCACCATGGAACAATTCTTCACTGAATTCTTTTCATTAAGTCCAAACGAAAAAAAACGGCAGCTCCATTCTAGTCCTGAACCGATGCTTGTTGTGCTTCTCACTTCCAGAGTGGCTGCTACACTTCTTACGCGTCTACATGTCAAAGCCAAGGATTTTTTTTTTCGTTCCTTCACATTCATTTTTCACACTTTTGCATCTCCGCCAGTCTTTCTTGTCTCTCTCCGCTAGTTTCTTCTTGTCACGTGTTTTTTATTTCAAAGTGAGAAATTGTTCGTGTGTGTTATTGGTATTTAGAAAATTAGAATTTTTTTGGAAAAAGAAGGGAAGAAGACAAAAAGAGCGTACATGTGCAATACAATGTAACATTGGATTGATTTTTTTTCTGATGGTTAGCTGGAGAAAAAGGAGAAAAAGCTACTTTGTTTGAGGAAATAAAGCCAACCTGTTCCTGTTTTTTAATATTCTGGGATATTATGAGCTCAGGATCGACGGCTTGGCATAATAATAACGGAGCTTTTGTGGTGGTGCTGTAACCATTGCCAGAAATTGTTTAAGAAGGAGCCCCCGGGTCTATACACCACGTCAACATTTTTCTTGAGGAATGCAATGCAGTTCGAAATTGAAATCCGTTTCCTGTGAAAGAATTATTCTGATTTTTTAGTGGCGGCTCCTCTTTGTCACTTGTATTATTACCATTCATTGGATTTTCCCGAGAAAGAGTGGCAACTTGAAAGGTATAAGTCAGTAACTCTTGGATTTCCCTACATTTCATCAGCAAACTATCACCCGACGATACTTGTCACTTATGGCACCTGCTTTCCCTTTGATTGCGTTGCATTTCCCCGATGATCTATGGTGAATGGGGGGAAGCGAAATCTTATTTATTTTGAAGAGACAGGAAAGCCCTGAAAACAAGAGTGACATACAATTTTCTTGGACAATACATCCTTGATTGAATACCTGTCGGTGTCTTCAACTCCATTTCCTACTCTCGTTCTTTTTCCTATTGCGTAGTATGCGTTGACTTCCAGTTTTATTCTGTGTGAGGGAAGGAACTAGGGCAGCCAAATATAAAAAAGCTGTAAAAATAATAAATAACACACCGTATTTTTCTCTGAAACAAGCCTCCTCCAAATTGGCCCATTTTTTGAAAACAACAATGAAAATAACGGTCACCCCATAATTCAAACCTAATTATAACTATGCTGTTACTTAACGGATAAACAAAAAAATTTTAATGCCTAGATCAGATACATACTACAAAAGGTACGAACTTGGAAAAGATGTTGCCAATATTAAGATTTTGCTCATTTTGGATCAGTACTATCATGGAAGCCGCGGCATATCATATGCAGTTCTAATGAAATAATCCCCTTCTGAAACTATCCATCGCCTCCATCAAATACATTTTCTGACCTGACTCGAAAAACTTGGAAATTTTTAGAATAGGTATCGTTGTTTTTGAGCAAATACGGCGTGATCCCACTATTTTACGTAAATCCATCCAAACCTATTTTACAATGTTAAAAAAATTATTGCACTTGTATGCATATGGATGCCAACAATGTGTTCTTATATGTACCAGTGCATTTCCTGTCTTTCCTGATCCCTTTCCCTCCCGTAGCATTTTCTATAGTTCATATATTGGATGTTTTCGGAGCATAAATTACCTACATGGCTTCGTATGTGATATATGTTCAAAAGTAATTGAAATGTAGAAATGATTGATTCATTTAAACTTCCCCTGGGTAGTGGAGTTTCCGGTTTTTCAGCTTTAGGATAATACATAAAAGTTTTTTTAATTGCAATTTTTTAAAATTCGGATCTGGAGCTGACAGAATCTAAGGATGAGAAGGGCGCCTTTCTCCCTTGGACTGCGGAAATTGACTGGGTGAGCTAATTGACTTTGCTTTTTTGTCAATTCATCTATACCGAACAAAAAATTGTGTATTGATGGCTTGAATGGCGGTCCGTATAGTATACTTGAAGTGACTCTTTTTCCACAAAACTCCTACTTTACCCTCATTTGATTTCCAAAGAAGCAACCAGCGCGGAGACATAAGTTGCCCAAAATTACGTGGCTGTCTAGTCTAAAAGCTGAAATGACAAATGCGAATACTTGCATATAGATAGTTTTCCTTTCCCAATAACATGTGCAGACAGTGGTAAGATGGGAAATGAGTAACAGTCGTCATCTCATTTTCCTCCTCATTTAGTTCCAGAGTGAACACAAAAGGCTGTCTTCCACGTCGTCGGGGACAATAATGATGTGGGATCCCTAATTGCTTGCATGACACAATAGCCATCATTAGGCACGACGATGACTGAGCTCCAGCTACATCGGCAGCATACATCACCCAATCACGCACAAGTAGTTTCACCCCCGATTCCTACCTTTCCCATTTCTCCTTTCCTTTCCCATTTTTCTCAAATATATTCTCAAAGTTTTAGACGGGGAGCAAGTGAAATGGACAATTTGCCATTGCTTAAACGAGAAAAAAGACAAAAGGGGGCTTCCTCCACAGGTTGTCCACGCTAAACTTTTCCCCGGTTTGTTCGTTTTCCAGTCGCAGAAATCACGGAGGGAAAGGAAGTGTTGGCAATTGTAGCAAAAGAGAAATGATTCGACTTTTGTACTCCTCCTTCGTCTTTGGCTTTTCTCTCCCCTGCTTGTAACTCCTGCTGATTTAATGAGCTGTGTCACTGTTTGTCTGCTCGTGATTTTCTGAATGTGAGTAGGGCTCATCATTATCATCTTCCGATGAATCCAGTACACAAATGAGTATGGACACAAAAGCTAATCACTGCCGGGGATGTAAAAAGTCAGCGGTCTTCTGTTATTCTCCAACTTTCGATTTGTCAACTGCCAGGAGAAACTACAAATTAGCTTTACCGCAGGGGAGATGCGATTCCGGGGAAAGGAAAATATCCATCTTGAGGAAACGTAATCAAAAGCTTATCATCATTTTCAATTTGGCTGTTTGGGATTCCCAGGAAAAAAAGTTCCTATCAGTTCCATCGTTCTTCAAGTTATTATCAACTGAGATTTTTCATCTTCTGAAACTATTGATTTAACAGGAAATTAAAGAGGAAATCGATGAATAAGTGCCTAACCGGATGGGAAAGGTGGATGCGATGGACAATGCATACTATTTTTATCTAAACTTTCTTTAATACAACGTTGATAAGATACCGGGGTTTTTAAGCTTTTTCTTGCAGTCTCAAAATGAGAAAATTAGAAAAAATATAAAAGCTGATGAATAAAGTTGATCTGCATTAGCTTCGTCTACAGAGATGTAGTATAAGGCATGGCTGACAACTTGCTATTCCCTTACATCATCATGTCACGTCGCACATTACCAGGCCCCGCTCTCAACTCCATGTTCATTGTAGGAGGAAGAATGGAATATATGAAATTAGTTGTCGCTCTTTGGCTCCAGTCGTGCCTCACTTTCAATTTCTCACAACTTGTTATGCTTGTTGTGTAAGCTTCCTCTGTCGTCGCCACCACCGCCTCCACCCGCTCACCTTTTTTCCTTTTTTTCACTTGGTTTTCTCCCCCGAAATGAGAAACGATACAAGGAGAGAGCTAACTGAAGAAGTGCACACACAATCATTCCTTGGAATAATTTAAACCGAGCTGGCTCAGGGAGTTCAGGTGAATAAAGCGGATTTCAAGTTTTTAAGTCTTTACCCCTTCCACTCTTCCACTTCCTCGTTCCGACAAGACCAACTGAAAATGTTTTTCCTTCAGTTCTCATCTCACTTCTTTTCCATTTTAAATGCTCCCAGTTTGCTTCCCTCTCATTTCCTCTTCAATTTCTACTTTTTTCTATTCCATTTCACCTCCTTCACTTCATTTTGACAACAGCCAACACATAATGGGAATAGCGAGGGCAAACAATGAAATGGAAAAAAAATGCAATATGCTGTGGTGGGACCACTGTGCTTTGTGTCTACCTTTGATGTCGGCATTCTGTTGTTGGTACTCTCATTTTCACGGACTTAGAGTCAAATATGGAAAGGAAGACGAAACAAGAAAACGATTAAAAAGCACAGGGCCAAACGAACAGTCTTTTTTGGCATGGCTCAGTGCCCGTTTCGAGTAGATTTCTCCAGAAAATCCATTCCCTTCCCAATTTGACGTGTCGTGTACTTTCCGCCCTCAATCCTATATTTTGCATAATATTACAACAAACTCAACTGCGGTTTTGTCTTAAAAGAAAACCAATCATGATGTATTGCCTCAACGTCAAGCTCGTATCTTATCGACAGTACAAATGAAACTAGCGTGTTGACGATGTTAATGAGAAAATATAATTTGTTCCTCGAGTAATGTGCTACCTATAATGATGCCGAAGTCAACCAGTTCAACTCGTATAAGTAGGTACATACACCATCATCATCACCATACATGACTTGTCATGTGAGAAGCTAAATGGGATGAAAATTTGTGTTATTTCCCAATCCCCCTTTCTCCATTTTCTTCAATTTGACTGACTGACTGATTTGAAAAAAATAAATGAGTTTTTCTTTAAGAAAGCCCCCGTACTTTTTATCCATTTCTCAATGGGAAAAGCCATAGTTGACGGAGAAAGCTTTAATAAGCTTCACCTAATTTGTCAAAAGGGATCAATTTCCCGTCTAATATTCTCTTTCATTTTTCCAAGAAATTTGAATTTCATTTGTAGTCATTCCCTTCCTAAAGCATTTTACAGATCCATTCCTTGAAAATTAGAAGATGAAAACCTGGTCTTATGGCTAGAGACAAATTTTTAGAAAAAGTGGAGATAACGGAGACAAAATTTGTTAAGATTTTCATTTTAAGGTTAGAAAGAGGGATGAGATGAAGAAGATTTCAAAGTGATGATGATTCAACTCACTTTCCCAGTCCACACACAGAGAGACAAAAGATGCGTTGGCAATGTTTGTTATACGTATTTATTTATACCTTTTCACTTTTACTTCACCCCCACACACAAAAAAGTGGCTTTTTCCGTCTTGAGATTGCACATTGGATAGAATAAGAAATGGACTGTGTGTGTACACAAGAAAAAACTTTGATGCTCCTGCCATTTATACATGTATAAGATGTAGTAATCGTAGCTTTAACTTGTCACTATCATGATTTCCTCCCTTCCCTCCCCCTTTCACTTTTCCACTCTTCTTCCTCTTTTTTTCATTTTCCTGTTCTTTTTTTTCTCTCTCGCGTTCCTTCCAACTTCACAGTTTTCCCTTTTTCTAAAGTTTTTAATGAGTCTTTTTCCACTGATTTTCCCCACAAAAGAGAAAAGGGTGATTGTTGGGAAAAAATATAAAAAAGGTGGAAGGGAAGTAGAAAAAATGGAAAGTCGGTTGGTGATGGAGGGTCGGATCCTCCTCCTTATTCACTATCATCCTTTCTTTCTCGTTTACTTCAATGACTTTGCACTCTTTTTCACTGCTGTCTCCTTCCTCTTTGCCAACATCATCCACCACCAATGCCATTATCATCCTCAACAACAAGAGAAAAACGGCTGTGGAGAATGGTTAATATAACGATTTATTCTCGTTTTGATACTGTACCTCCCAGTCTTTGAGAGAAGAAAAGAGCTGGAAAAAAAGAAAGTTTGTGAAAATGCTTGGATAATGAACTATGGATGGAGTATATATATTCATAAATATGGATTCCAGTTGAAGGCTAATAAATTTTCTCCTTCTAGACTCTGGACGTTTCTAAAGGAAAAAACCACAACACTCAACACCGTCCATGACTCTTATCTCATGACACATAATCCAATAATCCAGTGAATGAATTTGTAATATATATTGTAATGCCACGTCATCCTCAGGTGACAAATGCTACAATAAGACAAATATCTTTGTTAGGGAAGGTAACGTAGATATAATTAAATTTCGACCTTTTCGAACCCAGTCCCTTTCCCCATCGTCGTAGTTTTTTTTATCGTAAATAAATTTGTTTCTTCAAGGAATAAACCCCATCAATCGCATATGGGCTAAGCAACCAAGAGAGGGGGATCTTATCATAAGGTAACATCTCAAAACCGGCTGACTTTCTCTGGCCCCTCTTTACCCACCCCCGAAAAAAATGAAGTAAGACGAAAATCACAAAGAAATTACAAGGAAATTCTCAACGGAACAATAACTTTTTTCCTAGATTATTCTGGAAATGAAGTCAAACTACAATTTTGTTATGTATAGCTGTGGCTAGAGGCTTTGCAACAAAATAGAAAAAGATAATGGGAAATATTTATCAGTGTGCAGTGCTCCTTGATGATGAGGAGGATGGTGGAAGTGGTTACGTATCAGATCGGTAGAGCTGGTTGTTGCCGATGGTGGGAGCCCACATGCATTCGTGCATTATACTCGAATGCGTACCGTAGAAAGCAATTTTTCTTCTTGGATTTTGGGAAAACACTCAAATAATTTTTGGGGGCGAGGAAGGAAAAGCGGCGAGGTGGGGAAATACGTGTGCTCCTCCATAATTCTTAACAAATAAAGTTGCACACAAAACCCCAGCCAATTTCCATACATATCTAAAAAGCACATTCATAAATGCACGTGGGAATGTATTAGATATTTAGGAATGACAAAAACAAGGAGGGAAAGGTGGAGGGATCAATCTGATAGTATGTACTTATGACACACAAGAGCAAGCTGTACTTGGGCTCACGCAGTTTATACCTTGGAAAGCTCCATATCCCGCCTTCCTTCCAGATCCTCTGGTTTGGTTTCCCTCACGGAATATGGTTTGAATAAGGGCAGAGGAAAACCGACAATTTCCTTCGGCATCACCTTCCAGATGCACTCATGCAAGCCTGCATACATTTCAGTCATTTTCTCTCCTCAACAGGAATAGAAAATAGTGATAGCAATTTGGGCTCATATTTAATCTCAGACGTACATGTATTATTCCCGTCGCCTCAATCTCAACTGGATAGAGAGGAAAGAGAGGGAATGAGGGAGGGAAAAGGTGGCATATTGTGCACGTACATTTGATGATGACGATGTTGATGGTGGTGCGGTGGTGGCACTGTTCCTCGCACTTTCTCCCCAGGAAAACCACATTAATATTTGATTTGTAATTCTTCTTGTTTTCCCCAAGCCGGCAGGCAGCCAGCAAAAGGAGATGGAGAAAAAAAACAGAGATGAATTCACAATTTGAAATATTTTGTACCATGTGTGTGTTCTCTGCTGAGGATGATATCACACCACCCTGCTGGCTCTGATTACTTATACTGCAGATTTCAGTCAATATACTTACATATTTAAGTATATGCTTGGGCTGAATACATCAGTCCCTCGCTGTCTAGGGCAGAGGAGCACAACAAGGAGAGTGAATTCATGGAAAATAGGACGAATGATGAGAGGAGGACGATGACGAACTACTTTTCCATCATCCGAAACTCATCTCAACTTATCTTATGGCTCCGCACCCTCCCAAAAAAGTCATAGTCGGAGATATGAAATGGCAAAATATTATGACGATGATATCTTCGTTTTTCAACGTTCTGATGCTATTCTTTCCTCATATATGTAAGTGGGATGGAATGAGATGGGTACAGGATGGCGTTTCCCCATTTCTTTCTTCCCTCGACTGACTCAATCTGATTTTCATTTCTTGAGCAGAGGAGGAGGTTTGATGATGACGATATTTTTCCTCAGCGTTGAGCTTCATCATCTGCTTAACAAAAGGTAAGAAAAGAAAGTCGTCTTGTGGAAGTGAGTGAGCCACAAAGCTCCTTTTCTTCATAATATGCTTCCCATTCCCTACTCCCGGCCCCACTCCCTCAAGAGGAAGAAAGTAGTTAGCCCCATCACATTATTTATTTATAAGGTAGCACAGTAGTGAATGGAGTTGAGGAGATGTGTTCACAATCGGAAAATCCCCCCATTTTGCCCCGTGTGGAATATAAAAGAAGATAACAAGATACATGACTCGTCTTCCTCTCATTTTTCTGTAAGGAGGAGAGAGAGAGAGGAAAAAATATCTTGAGAAAAGGAGAAAGAGAAAATCGGATAACAAGGGAATCGTGTCAGGTGACAACAATAGAATGCAATCAATGCGTTAGAGTAGCAGAGAGTCACCATATGCCGCCAAAGCCACCAACTCCACATATATTTCCCGTCATCTTTATTATTTCGCCTTTGTTAGCAAGTCCATTTCCTTCGCATTACAAGTAATATGTAATGGCATGCAAGGAAGGAGCACTCATTCCTGGGGAATTTTTTCCCCTTTTAAAAAAATCGTTCTTACTCTGCGCCTTTCAATTCCTATTTCTATTTTTACACCACAATACAATTTGAAAGGAGAAAGTAAATCGGGACACTTTTTCAATATCGAATTTCATCACTCTTCCCTCCGTTGCATAGACTCCCCTCAGCTTTCCAATCCTGGTGGGTCTTCCACCCTCCCTTTTTTATTAGGGCTTTGCGTGTCAATTAAATCAATTTTTTGATGTCCAATGACCAAAGCATTTCATAAAAAACTGCATGTTTTAACATTGCATTACGCCATCGTGCATTATGCCATGGAACAGACGGTTCCGGATTCAATATTTATTTCCCTCTCCCTCCTCCCGTTTTCTTCTTGCTAAAGAAAAATATTTCAATCGTAGGCAAAAAAGTATCAATTCAATGCATGTGTCCAGAGGGACAAGAAATAATGCTGCACTTTGCCACTCAGATTTCTGAGGAAATGTGTCTTTTTAGTATCCGTTTCGGTGGCTTTATTGCATGCATCACAGGATGAATATATATACCCACATCCACAAAAATACATATCCTACAATCCGACAGTTATAACGCTCTTCACCATCTGGATTTTTTTCCACCAAGAAAATAACCTTGTCGTGGTTGATGAGAAAAGTGAAAGAATGATGACGAGTAAGACGATGCACACAACACAATATCAAAATGAAAGAATACGTGCATTACCTAAAGATTCTCCGTCAATGCTTTTACCACGAGCGGAGGAAGTAACAATCTTAAACAAAATGTGCATCGTATCTGTATCCCAATCCGG